>OY992538.1:165430478-165627478 GCA_963921195.1 Pegoplata infirma
TCCCACCAGAGGCCTTGGTCTGTTTCGCTACAACGAGACGAAGGTCATTGTTACCAGGTAAAATTAGTATATAATTTGTAATTACTTATGTGTTAATTCTTAATAATAAAATAAAATAAATAAAAAAAAATTCTCGAGACCATGAATACTTCTCGAGAAATAATTATTGCATTAAAACCCCGAACAATTTTTGGTTAACATTTAATATACACCCTTGCGGATTGTAGGGTAAACTAAAGGATCACTAGTCACGTTAAGTGAAGCGTGACACACTTATACCATTATATTTATACATCTTGTAAACTCCTTTTGGCCAAATTTAGTTTTTGTTCTTATGCTCGTATATAAGTCAGTTATTTTGTTAGCTTAGTTTAAGAAGAAAAAGTTCTAATAAATGTATGCATAAATACGAGCAGTTACATTTAGATAGACAAACCATGAATGGGATGTTTTTATTTGTCTGAAATTTAAGCAAGTGTCAGGCAAAGCAAAAACTGTAGACATATGCCAAGTTTCTGTATGACGAATGTGATTCGAATGCGATCCCAGCAAAACTTTGGTAATGGATGGTGATTATATAACACATTACCAGGTAATATATACCTTATTTGTAGCATTATTTTAGGATGTCTTACCAAACATTTGTTCCACAAAGTATTATTTTAAAGTGAAAAATAATACTTTACTAATAATTTGTTACGTAATGCATGATTATTGGAAAAAATGTATTTCATATTAATTATTTCTAAACATTAAATCATGGATGACGTATATTTGGTTACATTATGTATTATTTCAAAGTTAGAAATAATGCATTATTTATAATTGGATGCATAATGCATTACAATAACATAAAAAATAAATATTTTATAAAAAAATGCATAAGTTTAAACTAGAGATGGGCTTACGACATGAATTTTCTAATGACACACACTCACTCACGAGCATTTTTTTTCCGTGTACAAAAACAAAGTACATGCAAATAGATATAGATTTCAAAATACTTTTCCTATGATTTACATTTTTTATAACAAAAACTAAAATATAAAATTTTATTAGTTATTTTTGTTAAAATTTTTTTTGAGTGGAAAGATTTTTTAGTTTATTTTTTTTTTATAGTGAAAAAATACTGCGAATATTTTTTCTTAACTTTCTTTTGAAAGTTCGCGCATTTGTACACGTGAGTTTTAGTTAAAACATTTTATTCTAGGACGGTTTTCGTTAAAACCTGACGAGAATAATGGCAAAAATATATATGCCAAGATTCAGCAACCAGTTTTTAAGTTGAGTTTCGAATTCCAAACTAGAATTAATTAAAATTCAGACATATGAAAAACAAGTACACTCAAAATACTAACTCTGTAAAGTACTCTGTAATGACTGTAATCTAAATTCAACAGATATTTGACAGAGTTTTCTGTCAAAATACAGATTTAAAGAAAATACTTTGAATTTTTTTGTGACAAAAAACCAAAGTTTTCTCTGTTATATTACTTTTTACTTTGTAATCTCAATTTTACAGATAATAAACAGAGTTTTCTGCTAAAATACAGATTTAAGCAAAATACTTTGTATTTTTTTATAACCAACATTTTTTCTGATTTGAGTAGCTATTGTTATTGTTACAAAACATCAAAATTTTATCTGTATATTTTTTTTGAGAAAAAGTTGAAAAAGTAGCAAAAAAAAGTTATAAAAAAAAATCTTTTCAGAATCTTATAAAAATTTTACAAAATAACATGCATTTGACTAAACTCTGTAAATTTAAAGAGTTTTTTTTTTGTAGTTTTGTTTTGCATCAAATGAATTTTTCATATATATGTAAATTTATATAGTTTTCTTTACTAAATGGTGGTTTATTTAACCAATATTTTACTAAAAACTCTGTAAATTAACTGTTTTTTTTTTGTCCTAATCATTTTACAGAGTTTTAAAGTAAAATTACAGAGTTTTTTCTGTCAAAAAGCTTTCATATTTTGCCAATATTTTACTATAAACTCTGTAAATTAACAGTGTTTTTTGTTAAAATCATTTTACAGAGTTTTTTTAGTTAAATTACCACTGGAATGTTTGAAACTGGTATGGGAATACCAGAAATATCTGTAATTTTTAGAAATTTTTTTTTCAAATTTTTTAACTTAAACCTTTACATTGAAAAGAATTGGAGCCTGTGCTTGATCTGTCCTGACTGTTTCGTCATTTCTTCCTACTCTTTACACAGAAAAAAATAAAATAAAAATTTGAGTAAATTTTTAATACTATTGAGTAAAAAATTACTCAATTTTGCACCAGTAAACAAATTAATAGTATTGAGTAAACTTTTAATAAAAAATTATTAAAAGCTTAAAAAAAAATTCAGCAAATTATTAATTCACAAAATTAAAACTTTACTCAAAATTTTTCAATATTTTTAAGTAACTCTTTAATTGTGTCAAGTAAAAATTTACTCAAAATGTATAAATTTTTTTTTTAAAGTTTAAAGAGCTTTGATTTTTTTTTCAAAAAAATAGCTTTTTTCAAACTTTACCAAATATACTTATGTCTTCAAGACAAAGGAAAATTTTATAAAGATGATTTCAAACTATCATATACATATACAAAAAACTATAAACTAAATTAGAATTCAAAACACCATGAGAATAAAAAAAATAAAAAAAATATTAAATTTTTATTAAATTATTTACTCAAATTTTATTTTCAATTTTTGAGTAAATTTTTAATTGTGCTAATTAAAAAATTACTCAAATTTGTTTTAAAAATTTAAACAAGTGATTACTCAAATTGTTTCTCTCAATATTATTTTCTGTGTATTTTGTTTTTATTTTTCTTTCTTAGTTTCATTTTTTTCGTTAATTTCAAGTTTTAACAGTCAATTTTAAATTTATCTTTTCTTTAATGTACCTTTTCCCATTAATTTAACGCAACTTTCTATTTTTCTAATTGTCATTTTGCTTGGGAAAATTGATATACTATAAGTTAAATTAAGGATCCATTTTGGATAATAAACCATTCTTGTTATACTATCGAATTCGACCGAACGTGTATTTATTTCGTAGCGGAGTTAGCAATTTTTAAAAAAGAAAAACCGTCCTCCATTTTTTTTTTTGTGAAAAAAATCAATTTGGTTTATAAAAACTTTATTTTGTAAAACCAATCCTTAAAAAAACTTAAGGATAAACACTGACAAAAAAGCCAATTAATTTTTAGTTTCAGTATAAAAAAACACTAAAAATTACTTTTAAACCAAAACACTCAAAAATGGCTAAAAAATTGCTAAAATAATTTCAAAAATGGCTAAAAAAACGGCTAAGAACTAAATGCAATTTTCTCCGGCTTAACGAGTTCAAAAGGAGCTAAATCTAGCCGGAAAATGAATGGAAAATGGCAGCACTGCCAATGAAGTTGCTACATCTGTTCCTATTCGCGTAAGCTTAGTCTTTTTAAAAATATTGCAAATCTGATTTCACCAGTCGAATCTACATCAAAAATTAAAACAATGAACGCTTTTTTTAACTCTTAAAAAAGTTCCAAAAATCCATCACGGGGGACGGAAATATAATGTTTTTAGTTTTTTTACGAGGGCAGATACGAGGGCAGATCAATAATTCCGTGACTTTTCGAATGAATCACCCGCGCATATACAAAAAATTACATTTTGGAGCTTAACAAAATGGTACCAAAATATTCACTCTATCACAACCCATCTCAAAAATGCCACAAAACACGTTTTTTGAGAATTTTTACACTCAAAAAAAAAAAAACTGTAAAGTTAGCAAAAAATTTTGTTAAATTTAACTAAAAAAACACCTGATTTTGAACCTACTAAATTTCTAGTTAATTTAACTAAAAAATATTTAGTTTACTTTTCGTAGAATGAATGTAGAAAAAAAACGTAACTTTAACTAAAAATTCAGCTGAAAATTTCGTAATATTTTTATGTATGTATTAACAAAAAAATTAGTTAAATTCAGCTAAACTTTTTGTAAAAAAATTGTAAGTTTGTTAAATATTGATTTTATACACTAACACTTCACTTATTTTTTATTTTTTTCTCACAGCATTAAGCTCAGCTTAAGTAGAACTTATGAGATTTTCAAGAAATTTCTAACATTTTTTCACTCGAAAAATTTGTTACGAGAAATCTGCAAATTAATTAATAAAAATTCGTAAACACAGTTTTAAAGTCAACAAAAAAAATTAATTCAAAATTTGTTCAAAACTAGTATTTTCGTAAATTGAACTTAACTAAAAAAAGGAGTTAAA
Source organism: Pegoplata infirma (assembly GCA_963921195.1). Taxonomy (NCBI): domain Eukaryota; kingdom Metazoa; phylum Arthropoda; class Insecta; order Diptera; family Anthomyiidae; genus Pegoplata; species Pegoplata infirma. Next base: position 165,434,742 of record OY992538.1, read on the forward strand.
ACGCTGATTTTAACTAAAAATTTGCTAAAAAGCCAGTAAACTCGAGTTAACAAAAAAAAATTTGTTAACTTTACAGTTTTATTTTTTTGAGTGTACATAAATTTTCTCAAAAACCTGACATCATAGAAAAATTTGTGAACCATATTCGGAATCAGCATCGAAAGATTATTCGAAAACAAGTGGTCTGATATCAAAATATCGCCAAAAAATATCGCAAAAAATGCTCTCTAAATTGCACAAAAATAGGTTTTTTGTGAATTTTGACCTTAACTTTATGGAAATCTTTGGAACCCAGATGCGGCATTGAAAGTTTAATCTATTAATCTATTACTAAAAATATGCGTACCCCCGCGGACAGTTTTGCGTACCCCCTAGTGGTACGCGTACCATAGGTTGGTAACCGCTGTTCTAATGTATTATTTATCATTCATCAATCAAAAAATATTATATGTTAAAATTACTGCTGCCCTGAATAAAGCGCCACTTCGCCCCTTATTCAACCCAATGTGCACCTTCTCGAGGCATTTTCATTCAAAACCGAAATTTTACGAAAAAAATCATAAAAATTGGTACGAAAAAAACTTAAGCTTGAAATTATGTTAGCTATAATCACTGTGCGTTGGGGTCCTACTCAATTTTTTTTTTTTTTTTTTTAGTTTTGACGTGTTGAAATGTATCAAAAATAACAGCAAAATGCATTCTAATTCTTTTTTTCAAATTTTATGTATTATCACAAAAAATTACTTTTGTAGATTACCTCTCAAGTTATCGTTCGTTTTGATCTAAAAACTCTACGTCTAAGTTTGTAGCCAAATCGGACAATTTTAACCCGTGCCCCTAGTGGACAATTCTAATCCGTGTTCCTAGTGGTACGGGTTAAAATTCTCAAACACAAAGTTTTTTAATTTCACAGCAGATCTTAGTAATACTTTCAAATTACGAATCAATAGAAATTTGACTGAATCATGTCTTTGAATTTCGTCAGCGGATTCAGTACTTAATCTATAGCTTACGAACTTGATGGACGTCAAAATATTTTCCTTAACTAAATGAACATAACTCCCAACTTTGTAAAATCGTAGATACATTTCTACTCGTACATAACTATGTAGTTTAGTGAGTGTGTTATTCAAGATACATTTTCAATTAGTTTATGATGTGATGACAGTTGCTTAAGGATAACAACTAATTAATTGTATTCACTTTTTACGTCTCGAATTTGTTTTTTTTTTTCCTTTTTTTAAAGCAAAAACGAAAAAAAGTGTCTTCTCTCCCATACATTAGTTAGGTGTCTGTTACAATCATTTACGAGTATTTTAAGTATTATGAATTGCTTTTAGTGTCAGATTTTTTTTATTTTCTTTTTTCATCTTTATTTTTTCTTTTTTTAGTTTTTAACCCCTTGAAGGATATTTTACACATTGTTGCTATTTATGTAGAACACAAACATATAAACATAAGTATTTAGTTGGTAGGAGGAAGGAATGGTAGTTATTTTCACTATGTGTAAAACATATTTTTTTCTTTTATTTGATGGATTATGATGATACTCGTGAACATTTTCTCCCAAAGGCAATTTATTAATTCAAAGAATTATGACTTGTAAAAGTGTTAAAAGGATTTAGAAATGTGTTAATAAACAAAGTTATCATCATGTAATGAGTTTTTGGTAAGATTTAAGAGTTTAATTTTTTTTTTGTATCTCAGAATTATATCACTGTGTTCGTAATTATTGTTTGATGGCAGATGCTTTTTTTACATTCTATATAAGTAACAAATTAGTGTTTTGAGGATTTTTATTCTGGCTCGAGGTCATTATTTTCTTTACTAATTAAAATCATGATATTCTCATAGCATAATTTTCAAAAAAAATTATTTTTTGTTTTAACTTTATTTATGTTGGTCATTTTTGCAAGACTTAATCGACACGTGTTTCGGAATTTGTCAAGATTCCATTGCACTGTGGGCCAGGATTTCCATTTTTTGGCCAATAAGGTCTGTAAGGCAACACATATTTAAAAATATTTTTTCGGAATGTCGACATCTTGAATTTTGTTCGCCTTGAATATCTTTTTATTATAGCTCAAAGTTTTTTTTTTTGCATGAGGTTAAAGTCAAAGTTTGAGAATTTTTTTATATTTTTTATTTATGAAACAAATAATTTTTTTTTGTACTTCAACACAATATTTTTTCAAATTTTTGGCGAATTTCTCCTAAAGACATACCTGTTTGTCCAACACATGAGATAAACTGCCAAAAAGTATGGTATAAGCTTATTTAAAAAAAAAAAAATAATGGAAATTCATAGTTTTGTTGAAATCCGCCTTTTTTCAACACCAAAGTCCAAAAAAGTCCAAACGATATTGACAAACCTCGAATTACGATATGTCTCTGACAATGTATTCTATTCACATTTTTGCGACCCTGTGCGACCGTTCATAAACTTTTGATCTAGAGGCAATAAACCAAAACATGACGTTTAGAAATGCCCTAAAATGGACCTTCAAAATTTTTTTTGGATATTTTTGTTTCTATTGATTTCTAATAAAAAATGTCCCACTTTGACAAAATTGGCGTGATAAGTGGTGATGGGCACGTGAGTGAATTTTGACTCACGTTGACTCACGCTCACGCAAAAAAAAAAAACATAATGTACTGAATCGTTTTTTTTTTCTCACACTTATTCACTATTTACGGGAGTAAACAAAACACCACTCACGTGTGACTCACGCTCACTCGTAACTCACGCTAAGCATTTAAAACACGAAAAAAATTGTAAAAAAATTTCACTCACTACGAATCACTCACGAAAAAAATTGTCTCACTCACTTCTCACTCACGAACAAAAAATTTGAATCACGCTCACTTTCTATCACGCGTAATTCACGTGACCAGCGTCCATATCTAGTGCTAAACATTAAAGCTGGTAACGCATTTAAGCGGGCATATTTTGGCAATAGCATTTTTAATATTTTTTACGAAATTGTAAGTTATTTGTACATTTAGGATGGCAAAACTAATTGGAAATAAAAAAGTTCTCTCTTAAATAAGCCACTGAATATATGAACTTTTTGACACATTTAAAAGAGAAATATTTTATTAAAATCTTCTGATAAAAGCAAAAAGAGGGATTTATAAAAACTTAGAAATCCAAGCATTGTACATTTTATTGTAAAGCTATGTCCCAAATTTTGGATCCGCTATTTTGATTTCAAAAAATCTGAGTTCGTATTCGTGTTGCGCAATCATTTCCTAGTAATATTTTGAAACATTAATCAATAATTTAAATATCTTGTCCGCCATATTGGATATTGCTATTTTGAATATTTGATTCTAAAATCATATTTTGCATTCCAAAAACCATCAAAATTAGACAACATAGAAAAAACATAATATTTTATTTGACGCCATATTGGATCCGCCATTTTGAATTTAAAAAATCGGAGCCCATATTCGTAATTACCGACCCTAAATACATCAAAAATTACTAATTTAAGTACAGTTAACTAAGAATTACAAAAGCATATTCGCCATATTGGATCCGCCATTTTGAATTTCAAATCTTTAATTCCAAAATCAGTTTTAGCATCCGAAAACCCATTAAAATCGAAGTTTTTGGACAAAAGAGACAACATATAAAAAATCTTAAATTTGAATTTGTCGCCATATTGGATCCGCCATTTTGAATATTAAAAGTCTGAGCTCATATTCGTTATTAACGACCCCAAATACATCGATAATGATTATATTAAACACAATAAACAAATAATTAAAAAATCATGTCCGCCATTTTGGATCCGCCATTTTGAATTTTGAAGTTTTTTTTCCATAATCGTGATCAGCGATCCTTTAGCACCCATATGCAATACTTTTTTGACATATAGGTTAAGTGGTCTATTTATGGCCAAAATTCAGGGAAGCTGGCCCACAGTGCATTGTCAAGATTATTTAGCAAAAATAGAAACGATTTACTACAAAGTAGCAAACGAGTCTAATGACAAATCGTTTGTGCACAAACTAAAGTATTAATACATATTCGACTCTATCCACAATGTGAATTAGAAAGACGAAGGAATTGTACTATACTAGTAAGGCAACAATTGTCAATAACCAACAAAAATATTTAAAACATTTTTACATACGATAGTCCATTGGACTTAAACAATTTTTATTTTTAAATAAAAATTAATCAGAATTTGAACATAATGGTTGGCACGCCATAGTTATGAATAACCCTAATGTGGTTATTACATTCACACCAACAAAAACATGTTGTAGTCCAATGTATGTAAAAATGTTTTAAATATTTTTGTTGGTTATTGACAATCGTTGCCTTACTAGTATAGTACAATTTCTTCGTCTTTCTAATTCACATTGTGGATAGAGTCGAATATGTATTAATACTTTAGTTTGTGCAAAAACGATTTGTTATTAGAGTCGTTTGCTACTTTGTAGTAAATTGTTTCTATTTTTGCTAAATGATCTTGACAATGGAATCTTGACAAATTCCGAAACACGTGTCGATTAAGTCTTGCAAAAATGACCAACATAAATAAATTTAAAACAAAAAATAATTTTCTTGAAAATTATGCTATGAGAATATCATGGTTTTAATTAGTAAAGAAAATAATGACCTCGAGTCAGAATAAACATCCTCAAAATATAATATTTTAAAGGCGTATAAAACAAATTTTATTTTTTAATAAAAAATAATCAGAATTTGTATTTATTTAAATACATCTTAAAAGTAATTAAAATTGCTCTTAATGTAAGTTAAATTATTTTTAAGCAGAGGAAAAATCTTTTTTAAAAATTAAAAAAATTTTTTAAACTTACGTATTATTTGGACTTTTTGGAGTCCCAATGTAAAGAACCTGCGGGGCCTCACATGAGTATATACACAAAAAAAACTTTGTCAATTTACTAGGAAAAGTCTCTTAATCCCATTTTACAATATTTGACTGTTTTCCTTGTTTTTTTACAAACAAATTTGAATCGAAATTTGCATTTTTTTTTGTAATTTTACAATTTTTTTTGTAATTTTACAAATTTTCAAGATGATTTTATAAAAAAAAAATTCTTTGCGCCAAAATTACAAATTAACAATTTTATTGGTAAAAATCATAGATGGGACTAATTAATTAAAGGGACCAATTAATTGATGGTTTAATTACCATTTAATTGATGTCAATGGTAATGAAATTTTTTTCATTACCATTGGTTGTATCAATTGTACCAATTAAATTACATATCAATTTAATTACTAATGAAAATTAAAAAAAAAATAATTACCATTGGTATGGCATCATTTAAAAAAAATAATTACCATTAGTAAAAGTCGTCTCAATATTGTCAAAATCGTTAATATTTGGAAATATCCGTTGTTTTTTGTTATATGGTGTTTTAGTTTTTCACATTTTATAAACCAAACACACGTTGATTGCCTTTGTATAACACAATATTTGAAATTTTTATTTGCGTTTTGTTTTTTGTCTTTAACATTTTCATATTTTTGTTGTAAAAACATACTTTGATGTTTAAATTTTTAACTTAAAAAAAAAACAAAAATATGAAAACCAATGGTTTTGAAACCAATTATAATTGGTGTTTTTCAACAATTGGTGCATTTCATTACCATTAGTAATTATTTTTTCAATTAAAAAAATTTAATTACCATTAAATGGTAATGAAAATTTTTTCATTACCATTGATATCAACCAATGGTAATTAAATTTCAATGGTAATTAAAAATTCCCATCTATGGTAAAAATCTTGTAAAATTTCACAATAATTGGTAAAAAGCTTGTAAAATTGCAAGGAATTCTCGTAAAATAGGAGGTAGCATAAAATATAGTAAAATTACGAAACCTCTTTGTAAATTTTATCGTGTCAAAAAATTTGTAAATTCACAATTTTATTGCTTAAAACCTTGTAAAATTACAAAACTATTGGTAAAATTCTTGTAAAATTACTAGGAATTTTTGTCAAATAGGAGGTAGCAAACAAAAAAAAAGTAACAAGTTTTTCTTGTAATTTAACAAAGTCTCGTTAGCCCATTTTACCAATATTTGACCTTTTTCCTTGTTTTTTATAAAACAAATTTTGGATCGAAATTTAATTTTTTTTTTGTAATTTTACAATTGTTTTTTTGTAATTTTACAAATTTCCAAGATAATTTTACAAAAAAATTTTGTAAATTCACGAGAATTCCTTTTTATTTTATTGGTAAAAAGCTTGTAAAATTACTAGGAATTCTCGTAAAATGGGGTTGCAAAAAGTCTAGTAAAATTACGAAACTTCCTTGTAAATTTTATAGTGTCAAAAAATTTGTAAATTCACAATTTTATTGGTAAAAACCAAAGTTGGCAATCGAAACGAATAAGGGTATCGATATCTGTATCGATATCGGTATTTTTTTATTTATTTTGGTATCGGTTACGATATTTGAGTTGAATCGGTTACTGTATTACCGATACCGAAACGTCAATACCGGTACGTACCGGTATTATCGAAAAATTGCTAAAAAATAAAAAAAAAAACGTATAAAAACTTTAAAAAAATTAGTAAAAACAAGTATTAAAGTTAAATCCGACTTGGACGAATCCATCAATACCCTCCACAATGTCCTTCTAAATTGGTAGTTAATTTTCTAACGTGAATCAAATTAACAATTTGGATTAGAAATATTTTATTTTGAGTAAAAAACTTTTTTTAGTCATTTTTGAAAAAAAAAAATTGACATTTTTTTTGAGTGTAAATTTTTTTTCGAGTGTAAGTTTTTTGTGTTAAGCTGAATTCACAATGACAGAGTACTTTGTGCCAGAGAGTGGATTTTGCTCCTTTCTCTTTCGCGATACCATATTTTTTGTATGATGTCGTCTCTATTTTTAGAGATGGTACTCTGTAGTACAGAGTACTCCGACATTTTGTCGGAGCCTTTAGTATACAAATTTTTGTTAGTGACAAGAATACTTTGTAAAAGATTTTCCTGACTCACCAATTTTTTTTAAGCTGGTTTAACGCTTTTTTCAACAAGTGAATTAAAGGTGAAACCAATCTGAAATTCACGGTTTTCTTAACAACTTTTGAACCACTAAACTGATTTGGGTGAAATTCAATACAAACCAGGCCAGGGGAACGGTAAATACACATGCCAAGCTTCTGCATCCACAGGAATGCCTTTCGAAAGTTAGCGTGTTTTTTTATCTCGAAAAATCACGAAAAACCGTTGCCGAAATTCAGTCTTTTGCTCATAATTTTTGAAGCACTGGACCGCTTTTGCTGGACATTTTCCTATGTCTTTAGTAAATAAATATAAGGCCGTATAGATTTTTACCTTTCATTTTTGTTTGAGCTGAAAAGGGTCCAATAAGTTTCTATTGGGTGTCAAAATGACTCTATAAAATACATTTTCCTCCCGCATCGCGGTTAAAGTGAGAACCCCAACATTACATATTTCATCTTATTTCTAGGCAACCAAGTTTTTTTGTTGGTGTTATCTATTTGGAAAAATAGGTATTCCCTGTCTAGACATGATCACATTCAAAAATATTGCAAACTATTTTTTTCGTGAATTGTGGGACTCTTATGGACGATTTCTACGAGTTAAGCCACTTCAAAAAATTATGCTATGGTGGAAAACCTCCTCTAGTATTCCAAATGCCTTCCCCGAAGTCCTGTAAATATAAAAAAAAAATCCTCGGACACCCACATCACGGATTAAATAAAAATCCTCAAAAAACTATGCTATACAAAAGGGGTCCAGAAAGTTTCTATTGTGAGTCAAAATGAATCCATAAAAATTTCCTGAAAATCAATAATTTTCTTTTGCTTTCGCATCGCGGTTGAAGTATGGATTTTTTGAAATTTTTATTTAAATCAGGATGTGGGTGCCAAAAGATTTTTTGATTTTTATTAGACTTCGGTGAGGCATTTGGAGTACGATTTTTTATTTACAAAAATCAAAAAATTTACAAACTTTCTATTAAGTTTTTTTTTAAACATGGTTTTTAAGAAAAACCGTTTCAATACCGGTACGTACCGATACCGAAGGAAAAGGTTTTTGGATACCGGCATCCGATACCAAAACTCAGTTTCGGTATTGGTATTGGTACCGGTATTCAATTTAAAGAGTTTTGAAACGGATAACGGTATTGAAAAGTTATCGATTGCCAACATTGGTAAAAACATTGTAAAATTACAAAATTATTGGTAAAAGGCTTGTAAAATTGCCAGGAATTTTTGTCTAATAGGAGGTAGCAAAAAAAAAAGTTACAAGTTTTTCTTGTAATTTTACAAATTTTTCAGTATACTAATCTGAACCTAAAATTGTATATCCTTTTCATTTTACAATTATATTCGATTGTTTGATACGATCTCATTTATTATTTGAAATATTTAACATGGCAACAGCGGCCTCTTTGAAAGCTAATTTATGTGTTTTTTCTGAACGTAAAAACTTTATTTAATTGCATTTTGGTACGTACTTTTATATTCAAAGAAGCTTAACTAATTTCTTCTTAATTTTGTTAACACGAAACTGTGTCAAGGAGCCACGATATAAAAGTCTGTTAGTTGCTATAAATTTAAACAAACAATTTAAGTATTATTTATGTATTTATTCATTCATCCATCCATTTTCTTTTGTTTTATTTACCTGGTTATGGTTAATTATTTTTTCAAAATACTTTAATTAGCTAAATTAAAAAAAAGTTCTTTATAACCATCCTAACCAAAATTACCATTGTTCAAGAAGGAAAATTAAAGTTTACAATTAATTCAATGCTAAGACATGCTAACAACACTTTAATCAACATAAGTAATTAGAGTCATTTTAACCCAACTTGAGTGGAGTGTATGAAACAACTTGAAATTTAGGGTGACATTTATTTAGTTATTTTTTTCAATTTGAAATTTCCGAATGTCAGTTGGGATTTTGTGAATTTTAGATAAAATGTCTCAATTTTAATAGGGAGATTTTTACTGAACTTTATTTTGCCCCTTCTGTTCGCCGTTTCTGCTCGTTGAACATTAACCGGCGGATAAACGTCTGAATATATTGATCTCATGTAAAAAATCTGCATTTACAGTTTTTCATTTCGTGATCATCTTACCTTTTAAAAGGACTTTCAATTTTTCAAGGATAACGTTTTTGTAAAATATTTTTGTAATATTTGTAATTGTCACCTTGCCTAGGATGTTACTGTTAATAGCAGATGAAAGGGGAGGATGTTCGCTATTTTCCCCTTTTCTTATTTTACCATATTAGAAACTAAGGCTCTTATTCATAATACTTATAACAGACTTATTGTAGGTTTATTTGACAATTGTTCCTGCAATATCTGTCAAATAAACCTACTTTAAATATATTTTAGGTTTTATGAATAACCACATAAGGATATAAATAATGTCCTTTCAAAACTTTATCCCTCAATATCCTTTAAAATTTTTAACGAAATATTTTTTAAAATATGTTAAGGGCCTTAATATGCAGTTAGCAACCCATGCAAAATTTTCATCCTTCTAGCTTTATTAGTAACTTTTAACTTTTTAACTTATGTCCCATCAAAAAAATTAAATACCTCACACATGTAAAAATAATACAATGTTCTCATACCTAGAAATCGAAAAGACTCAATAGTCATGTTACACACTAACGATATGCTTCTAAATGTATAGATCAAATGGAGCAAAAACCATTTACAGCTGTTCATTTCGTCCTGTTTCCTTTTAAAGGGACTTCAAAGTTTTTGAGGATAACATTTTTGCTATCCTCGAATTAGAGGATCTCCGCTAATTTTTCAATTTTCTTATTTTTCCATATTAGGAAATAAGGATGTGAAATAAGGTCTTTCAAAACCTTATGCTTCTGTATCCGCGGGCTCGCGGTTTTTTTACGAAAATATACGAATTTAAGAAATTGTTTAAATGCTTTAAATTAGTGAAATAAAAAAATTAAAAAAGAACACTTACGCTAAAAATATGTATCGTCCATGAATGACCAAACGGAATATTTTTTCAGCTTTAACATTTCCTCAGAATATACCATCTATCTTGAATCCTTAAGGCAGTCACTATGGGGACCAAAATATGAAATAAGACAAAGAAAGCTACTGGGAGTGTTATATTTGGCTGTCTGGTTGTTGAATGTTAGTAATAGATCCCTGGATGCGTCCCTCTGCAAAGCCTAGATACACAAAAAATCCACTTTAGTGCTCAAATTAATTATAGACGAGCAGAGATGACTGCAGAAGCACCTAAATAAGATTAAATCTTCAAGAGCGGACGCCGAATGGTCTGCATACTGGCTACAACTTAAGAGTTATAAGAAAATGGTCAGAATTGCCAAATGTGATTCTTGGAAAAACTTCTGTGAAAACATAAAAGACGTTTCAGAGGCATCCATGCTGCGCAAGGTTCTGTCTTCCTCTACTTGCACCCTGGGATACCTGAAGGGTCCTACTGGGGTGTGGTCTTCATCCAGTGGAGAGTCGCTGGATGTCCTTCTAAACTTCAGACTTCCATTTCAAGCTTTGGAACGTTTAGACGCCAAACCATCTGAAATTGTTTCGGAAAAAATAAATATGCCAACATTAATCTGGGCGATTAAAAGTACCTGATGGTAAAATCCCGGCTGAGATGCATCACTTTGGCTGTATAATCTATACACTGCATGCATCAACTGGTCGTATATTCCGTTAAAATGAAGAGATACCAGAGTCGTCTTTATCCCGAAGGCTGGAAAAAAATCCCAAACAGCTCCGATGGATTTCAGACCAATTAGTCTGTTTTCTTTTTTGTTAAGGACAATAGAACGAATGATAGACTCACATTTGCGTAGAGTGACTGACCCGAGGTTGCTTTCGATAAGGCAACATGCATACAGCAAGGGTAGATCAACGGAAACAGCTCTTCATGAGCTCGTCGGTACCATCGAGAGATCGCTTTCGGTAAAGGAGTACACTATGGCTGATATAGAGGGGGCTTTTAATAATGTCATCTCAGACTCCATAATTGTGGTATTGTCTGGAAGCGTGAGATCGTTTTAATGGTGGAAAATCTACTTGACAATAGACGCATAACGTCTGAATTGGGAGTGTCTGTCATATCTCGATTAGTCAATAGAGGCACACCACAGGGGGGTGTTCTTTCGCCGCTTTTTTGGAACCGGGCACTGAATTCAATGCTGATATCTCTAGAAGCACGTGGCAGTTAATCAAGCCGACCCAAAATTTTCGGCGGGGGCAGCTCGACCAATTTTGCTCGGCGGCGGCTCAGCGTCGGCTGAACTTTTTTATTCTATTTTTGTTGTAAAATCTGTTTTTTGGACGGCGGCGGCGCAAAAAATGTTACAAAATGTCGCGATAGCGGTGAAGGGAATGAATCTTCCAACATTGAGGGATATTCTTCAGGGTTCTCTGATAGATCTGTCTAAATGGGCCAGAGGCTCTAGTCTGGGAGTTAATTCAAAGGAAGACAAAGATTCCTGCTTTTGTTCTATTTCTCTGGATGGCACTGAAATCCCCTTCTCAAATGGATCCAAGTATCTTGAAGTTTTTCTAGATAGGAAGTTGAATTTCAGGCGTAATATTAAAGAGCGTGTGAGAAAAGCAACGAATGCTTTATATTCCTGTAAAAGGGCCATTGGAAAACGATGGGGCTTTAGCCCTTAAGTCGTTTTTTTTACTTATATAGCGGTGGTGAGTCCAATTCTGCTGTATGGAATCATTGTCTGATGGCCTGCTTTAGAGGCAAAAGGAAACTGTATCTTCATCACGAAGGTACAGAGAATAACGTCCATTTGCTATATCCATCTTTGTAGTACACCCACGGCTGCATTAGAAATCCTCTATCCTCCTGATACAATTGGACATATTGGGTAGGCAGTATGCCACTCAGTCGAGTATTATACTTGATAGCAAATTGCTAACTGCCGCACGTTTTAAAATGCAATGGGCATGCAGTTTGACATAGGACTCATATGGGTCCCAGAGAAATTCCAGGGAATTACAAAGCCGATGAGCCTGCAAGAATTGGAATGTATTAGTATGGCTCTAGAAACTTACAAGCAAAATCTACAGTTTTGTTTCGAGACGGAGACTAACCAAAGATAGGAAAATGGATGGACGTGTTAGACAACTCGACAGATTTGGCCTACATGTGAGAGCATTTAGGTACAAATTTTCTATCGGATGCACAGCATGCTTACCAGCGGGGTAAATCCATAGAGACTGCGCTCCATTCACTTGTACAGAAGGTAGAAGTATCCCTGGAGTATAAGGAATTTGCTCTTGCAGCATTTCTGGATATAGAAGGGGCTTTTAACAATGTAAATACAAAGACGATAGTTAATGCTTTGGACAAGGCTTCAACTAACAGTTGTTTGAGTAAATGGATAGAGCAAATGCTTTCATGTCGGGAAATAACGGCCGAATGGGGTCATGCAAAAACATCTCGTTACGCTACTAGAGGAACACCACAAGGTGGGGTTCTGTCACCACTGCTCTGGCTCCTGGTGTTGGACCCCATTTTAATGGAACTGAAGACTTAAGGAACCACAACAATAGCATACGCTGATGATGTGGTTATTCTATCATGTGGCAAATATCTGGATACTGTATCCGAGATTTTAGAGGGCTCACTTAAGGCTATGTGGAAGTGGGCTTCAGGAAATGGACTTAATGTCAACCCGCAGAAAACGGAAATGGTTCTTTTTACTAGAAAATACAAAATGCCGGAATTTAGAAAGGTTCGAGTGGGAGGAGTTGAAATTCCAATATCACCGCATGACAAATTTCTTGGAGTGTTCTTGGACAGTAAGCTGTTCTGGAACAAGAACTCTGAAGAAAGAGTAAAAAAGGCAAACAACGCGTATTACGCGTGTAAGAAAATGTTCGGCAGTACCTGGGGTCTAGAACCTAAAGCCACTTACTGGATTTATACTTCAATCGTAAGACTAATCTTACTCTATGGAGTTTTAGTCTGGCATAAGGCACTCGAAAAGGATGTGACGCTTAAAATGTTTCAGAAGCTTCAACGGCAAATGGGACGGAGTATCACTGGCGCTTTGAGAACAACATCAGCCGACTCTATCGACACTTTATTGCACTTATTACTAATTGATCTCTTTGCTAAGGGCGAGGCTTACAAAGTTTGCCTCAGACTCAAAGAGTCAAATTGGTTCAAGTATCGCAACTTTGGACACAGTAACATTGCTAATATGGACCGTATTGACTCTGATTACACAGTGCCCAAACTATTTTTCGACCGGAAATATGAAGTTAGATTTCCGGATCGAGAATTCTGGTCGACCTGGCAGGGCCCTCCTGCGAACTCAATAAATATCTTTACTGATGGATCGAAGCAATCGCATGGTGTTGGAGCTGGTTTCACGATACTGGAACTAGACCAACACTTATCTTTTAAATTACCCGTGGACTCGAGTATCTTTCAGGCTGAGATAGCTGCTATATTAAAAGCTGTGGAATATATGGCAAAGGAAAAAGGTGCCACCCTTAATTTCTACGTAGATAGTCAAGCTGCTCCAAAGGCACTCTTGAGCTACCAAATTAAATCGAAAACGGTTTTAAAGTGGTACGAGAATTTAAAACAACTTTGCTTAAATAATGAAGTTACCTTATTATGGGTACCAGGGCACGAAGGAATAGAAGGAAACGAGAAAGCAGATGAACTCGCGAAACTTGGAGCAGATGGCATAGGTACCACCATAATGCTTTCACCGCCTCTCCAGCATTTCAAACTAAAACGAAATACCCTTACTGTCGCCAAAGCAAATCGAAGATGGAAGGAACTTGGGACAAGTCGTATAAGCAGAATTTTATGGCCACGCTATGATTTAGGAAGAACTAAATTCTTACTTACACTTACGAGAATAGAATGTCGTATGTTGACAGGTTTAATAACGGGACACTGTCTTGTCGGAAAACATGCCAAGAACATGAATCTTATTACGGACGCAAACTGTAAAAGGTGCGAGACACCAGACGTCGAAGAGACCATTGAACACATCCTGTGTCACTGCCCGGCTTTGGCACGAACTCGACTATCAATTATAGGAAGTTCACAGTTCGAGACTTTGGAGGAAATTACGAGGATAGACCTGAAGAGCTTGAAACAATTCGCAATGAAGGTCAATGTATTTAGTTTACATCGATAAGCGGAAAAAGTTTTGTGGTATCGCTATGGACCAACTGGTCTATGCGGAGTGCCCATCTGGCACCGCCACCCTAACCTAACCTAACCTGGCCTTCTCTTAATCAGAAGCGCACAAGTGAGCTGATATTGTTAATAAAAGGGGAGATTTCGACGGTGGTTGCTATAATTACCACTGTCTTATAGGGAAGAAGACGGAGCAATAAATGTGCCGTCGAATGACTTTTTCCGGAGTTGCAGGAATGAATATGAGTTGGAAACTTTCGAACACTTCATCTGCCATGATTTGATTTGTCGGGTGTAAAAAATCAATATCTTTGGAGTTTCATAAGAAGCTCAAATAGCAGAAGGGGACGTCATGTTAGAAAATTTACTATGGCATTGCGAAGGATATTCAAAGATTCGGCCAAGTTGAATTTAACTTTTCTACTTGATTTCTTAACAAACATTTCCAAATCCTTAGATGAGCGTTTCAATAAAATTTTATTATAACTGTGGGTTAGTTAATAGCCAACACTACTGAATGAAGCAATAGCAGAAGGGGACGTCATGTTAGAAAATTTACTATGGCATTGCGAAGGATATTCAAGGATTCGGCTAAGTTGAATTTAACTTTTCTACTTGATTTCTTAACAAACATTTCCAAATCCTTAGATGAGCGTTTCATTAAAATTTTATTATAACTGTGGGTTAGTTAATAGCCAACACTACTGAATGAAGCACTTGTTGTTTTAAGTTCCTTAGTAGTTTTTTCACACTTCTGCTGTCATAATTCCCACATATGTATGTTCACATGTATATGCATTTCATACTCTTTCACAATACCTGCCAGGTATTTAGAATTATGGAATTAAGGTGTTGAAGAGCAAACACAAAAAAAATGAAAACAACAAAAAAGAAACCCTTGCGGTGACAATTATGAGTTTATATTTCATTACATTTACGCACATTCAAATAAACTTTCTTACGCATAGAGCCAATTTGGAATGAGTAGTGAATGCGGCACAAACAAAATTTAAGTTGCTAAAAAGTGTTAAACCAGAAGAATATTTGTCTAGAATTTCATTTGAGATGTTCTTTAGCATTATGCTCACATGACAGGCAACATGTTGTTGAAATACAATCCGTGACTGAAATTAATCAATATCATATATCTTGATGTTTATTGCAGCCAGTAAGCTGACCATTCAAAATGTTTTTATAACCAATTATGTATTAGGTGTACTATTAAATTCTTGATCTTATTTGTAACTCTATAACTCACAGTTCATGCCATGGCAAAGGGTACACATAGAAAACAGTTTAATTGTGCCAGCCGAATTTAGAGCCAACTGCATGGTTTAATAACAACAACCGAAATTTTGGGTCGAGATTACCGAAATTGATTTGAACCAACAGAAGTTAAATTTTCAAAACAAATTTTGGTTATCTCAACCGAAAATCTCGGTTGTTGTTATTAAACTATGCAGTTGGCTCTAAATTCGGCTGGCT
The DNA here is from genome assembly GCA_963921195.1 of Pegoplata infirma. Taxonomy (NCBI): domain Eukaryota; kingdom Metazoa; phylum Arthropoda; class Insecta; order Diptera; family Anthomyiidae; genus Pegoplata; species Pegoplata infirma. Next base: position 165,450,405 of record OY992538.1, read on the forward strand.
GTTTTCTCTGTGTATAATGACTTTTTGCTGATGTTTGCAACTACCCGAAGTATTGGCTCAATTGCCACCTTCAAGTAATCCGATCATTTCAGAATCACTTTTTGAGTTGATTTAGCGATGCCCGTCCGTAAGTCTGTCCGTCCCTCCGTCTGTTTATCTGTTCATGTAAGCGCTGTAATCACGATATAAGTCACAATTAACAATCGTTTAAGCTAAAATTTTAAACTTAAGCTTTTTTGTTGCCCTTGATTAAGGGTTCCCCTACTATTCCCTGCCGTGAAACCAATTTGAGCTCCTTATGAAACTCCTAAAATTATGAATTTTGACATCTGAAAAATCATAAAACAGCTCCCTAGATCGCAGTAAAGAAGTATCTGACCAGAAAGTGGAGGGAAATTGCAGATAAAGTATTCGATAGTTTCCAATTCGTTTTCATTTATGGAAAAAACACATTTAACCGCTCTGCGTGCTTTTCTTTAAGACAGTGCCCGTTAATCACGGCAACCACCCACGAAATTTCTCCTCTTGTTTGCAGTATCAGCCCATTTGTGTGCTTCTGATTAAGAGAAGGCCAAATCTGTTGTGTAGTCCAAAACGTACATCCATGTGGCCAACTCCGATTAGTCTTCGTCGCGGAACAAAGCCGTATAGTTTGCTTGTTAGTTTCTAGAGACATACCAAATTATTTCAATTTAGTTGGAACCTGTAAGGTAGTTCCCAGTATTGCAAGCTCATCGGCTTTGCAATTCCCTGGAATGTCTCGGTGCACTGTGACCCATATGAATGGTATGTTAAACCGCTTGGCCATCTCATTTAAGACGGTTGGCAATTAAGTGCGGATTTTGTTTGCGGAACATTGACTCTAGGGACTAAATCATAAATCGGATATTTTCCCAAGGATGTGCACCGAATAGATTTCTTCATCGGTTACAGAATCGCATGTATGTAACGGTAAGAGTATTTTCAAAATATTGATTTTTATTTGGTTATAAGTTTTTACTGGATTCCCCTACAATGTCCATGGGACAAAAATTTAAATTTACACCCATTAAATTTAACTTAAATCTCAATGAAGACTTAAAAGATCATAATGAATTACATGTCGCATAAATTATTTGACCTTGTGACGTAATTGAGGTTACTTTCACTTTTTAATAAACTCTTAAAATTTTGTTTAAAAAAACACGGTATGCTCAGTCTATGCTCAGAAGCTCATTGCGTGTAGGTGCATTCACCTTTTAATTTCATTTACATCCATAACAAATACAAGTTCATGATACTCACTATCAATCGCCGCTGCTTTGGAAATCTAAGGGAGCGATTTTATCGTATTTGTTGCAAAGTTTTGGAATAGCTTTGCGCATGAGTTGGGTTTGGAAATTCTCAGACTTTTCATTTTCCGAGAAATTCGGATATTCCCGGGAAATCTTATAAAATTGGTTTAAACTTTACATGAATGCAACAGCATTACATGAATGCAAAACCCATGCGTCTGAGTGGCGTACCATATAAAAAAGACATGAAGAAATAATTGGAATAACTAGAAAATTTTAAAAATAGTTTAGCATTGTTCATGAAATCTCTTCTAGGCAATTCATTACAGTTAATGCAAACTCAATGCTAGTCGTGGTAGAAAGGTCAGTTTATCAGGAGTTGTTACGAGTGTAACGAGGTGTTTAGTAACTTTAGGTTGAAACCATACAACAGGTCAATATAATGAAATTTCTTTATAACAACAAAATTATAAAACACTAACAATCATTTGATAATATTTTGGATGGGTCAGCGATCTGGACACTCGCTTTCAATTATCCTCTCATTGCTGATTCCAAATATGGATTCCAAAGTTTTCCATACACAGAAAATAAAATCGTCAAATTTAAATCAACATACATCAATTGTAAATCAACCAAACATGAAATCAACCAAACATTTAGTAAAAACTTCCACCATTCAGCTTTTTTAAATGACTATTTCTGTTCTTTGTTTTAAAAACAACAATATAAAAAATAAAGATTTTCATTAGCATTCAATTTTTAATTCATTTATTTTTGTTCTGTAAGTAAAAATAAGTGGTTCTTCTTTAATTTTGAATGATTTGTGTACGTTCTTTTTTTTTAAATTTGTTTCTGTATGTAAAAATAAGTGTTTCTTCTTTAATTTTTAATGATTTGTGTAAGTTATTTTTTTTAAATTTTGGCATTTTTTAAGAAGAAATCATTATTTTTTATTTACTTGTGTGTGTTATTTTTTGTAGAAAAATTCAAAAAATTACATAGGCCAACATAATTTGAAAAAAAGGTCGAAACCCAGGGACTAGAATATACTATTCTAAGGGTTGAGCTGCGCTAAATTCGAATCTGTACTCAGAATTTCTACATCACATCAGGTTTTCGAGATATCTTAGCTTAAAAATTGAAAAACCCCTGTTTTTCGCCATATTCGAGACGTCATAACTGAGCGAATTCATCTTTCTTTATGAAAGCTGATATGTAGTCTGAAATTCCTACTTAATACCTTTAAAATAAATGTTTAACCTCTGCAATATCTTGTTCTTTCTCTGAGATGTCTTAACATGAAGTTTAAAAAATTCAGTTTTATATATTCACGGGTTTTCGCTATATTCACGGGTTTTCGCTATATTCGCTACATTTCGCCTTTATTTTACGATGAACCTATAAAAGTCTTAAATTCTCAATTAAAAAAAACAAAAAAATCTTTTTAAATTGCTTAGATATCCTTTCTATTTGCTGAGATATCGCCTATTGAAATTTATATGATGTATTTAATGACTCTGAGCCGCATCCAGAGTCACGAAACGATAACAACCTTCAGGTTAAGATATCTCAGAGATGAAACAAGATATTATAAAGGTTAAATATTCATTTTAAAGGTAAATTGCAGGACTTTCAGACGACATATCGGGTTTTATAATATAAAACCGAATATGGGGAAAACGGGGATTTTACAAATCATTATTTTTTTATGTTTTAGTATGTAATTTCTTTCGAATTTGTTGGTAAAAATAACACAACAATAATTAAATCCTGATATGTAGTGTGAAAGTCCTAAAAATTACCTTTAAAAAGAATGGGCAACCTTTATAATACCGTGTTTCATCTCTAAGATATCTTAACCTGAAGTTTGTTCTCGTTTCGTGACTCTGGATTCGGCTGAGAGTTAAGACACATCATATAAATTTTAACGGGCGAAATCTCAGCAAATAGACAAGATATCTAAAAATTCAAAAAGAATTTTTTTTTAGTTGAGAATTTAAGAATTTTATAAGTTCGTCGTAAAATAAAGGCGAAACATAGCAAATTTCCATTCATAGGAAAAATACCGTGAATATAAAATCTAAAAATTTTTAAACTTCGTGTTAAGATATCTCAGAGAAGAAAAAAATATATATTTATCACTTGTTTTAAATGTGTTTTTTTTTTGTTTTTGCCTACAAATTATTTTGAGTGTATTTTTCTGCGGAGCAAAAACGGCTGAACTTTTGTTTCACCATTCGATTCTACAGCAAAAATTTGTGTTATGACACTTTTCGCTAGCTTTTAGAAGGTTCAAAAAGTGGCAAAAAAAAATCGATGATTTAAAAAAACTAAATAGGAGTTATTTTAAAAACAAGAAATGGAAGGGCATCAAAAACTGAAAAAAATTGTATTTATGTTTTAAACATTTATTTTGGAACACTAAACAGTGTATTCAAAGAAATTATTATTAATCTTTTACTAAATATTCAAATTTGAAAGCTCAATAATAGTGCGTCCCGAATTCAAATATTTTTAGCTTGCCCCCTCAAACGATGGGGATTTAGGACCCTTTTACGGGAAAAATAACAAAAACAATTTTGGACATAAAACCAGTTGGCTACCAGCAACTAAAGATTGCAATCTTATTGCATTTTGAAAAAACTTTTTTATACCCTCCACTCTAGTGATAGAGGGTATATATAAGTTTGTCATTCCGTTTGTAACACCTCGAAATATTGGTCTAGGACCCCATAAAGTGTATATATTTATGATTCTTGATCGATTTTAAGTCGATCTAGCGATGTCCGTCCGTCCGTCCGTCCGTCCGTCCGTCCGTCCGTCCGTCCGTCTGTCTGTCTGTCCGTCTGTAGAAAACACGCTAACTTTTGAAAGACTTTACAGAGGCTGCTGAAGTTTGGCATTTATGTTTTTCATTTACCTGGTCAGGTTGGTATTGCAATCCAGCCAAATCGGTCCAGTGGTTCAAAAGTTATGAGCAAAAGAGTAAATTTCGGCAAGGGTGTTTCGCGAATTTACGAGGTAAAAAACACGATAACTTTCGAAAAACAATAATGATACAACTGAAGCTTGGCATGTCTCTTTGCCGTTCGCTGGGTCTGTTTAGTATTAAATTTCAGCTCAATCGGTCCAGTGCACGGTGGTCAATTCCGGCCAAAAATCATTTTATTTTTTTATTAAATCTTGATGAACTTTTGATGCTATATTATAGGTAATACTTCAAAACATACAACTTATATCTTTTTTTGGGCCTTGTAACACTATATTATTGTCCATAGTGGTGTAAAGTTGAGTATTTTTTGCTTTTCATTTCAGCTTTTTTTAAAATGTATATTTTAGTTTTCAATAAAAATTGGCTATGCATTTTTCTTCTTATTATTTTTGTAAGTTCGGACATGGATTTTTAATTCCTATAGTAAATAATCATTCCATGTGGTTTTTGCAGATTTTGTGTGCGTTTTTGTCTTAAAGTGATGTGTATGAAAATTAGATACAAATTAAAAAAAAAACTCTAAAAAAAATTAAATTTGAGAGACCATAAAAATCAATTAGAGGCTATTAGAGGTTAGCTATAAAAAGCAGTTTGTACTTTTAACTATTAAAAGTAAGTATTTTAAATTGCAGCCCCTACTTTTACCGATTCTTTAAACCAGAGCATTTTTAGTGGACTCATTTTTTCCAAATGGTGGACTTTTTTAAACCTACAAACTCCACCAAAATAGGGAATGTGAATAGATACTAACTTAAAACCCATAGATTTGCGTTAAAAAAAAACTTAAAAAAATACGAAATAAAAAGAAATGTGTTTTAAGGGGGTTGGAACTAAAAAACAGCCTTAATGTTAGCCATTTTTAAACAGCTAAAAAAATAAATACGTAATAGTAGTATTATTTAATTCTGTTTTTTCATTTGAAAGAAAGAACATTTTAGCATTTTTAAATATTTCATAACACAAAATTTGGTCAACTAAAATTTTCAGAGTTGCCAGTTAATCGTGTGTTGTTTTTTAAAGGGAAAAATTGGCTGCATTTTTACAGGAAAAACTACTAAACCGATTTTGATGATATTTTTTTTTGATTTGTAGATAATTAAATTTTCCAGCACTTAACGTGGCCATTTTTTTGGAAAAAATTGATTTTTGTTGAAGATATGCTAACGTAAACTCAAAAAATAGAAAAACTTCAATTTCTTCTTTCATTCAAATATTAATTAGGTCAAATTTTAAAAAATTGTCACGATAAGTATTAGAAAATTAAATAATATACAAATCAAAAAAAAAATATCATCAAAATCGGTTGTTTTTGCTGTACAACTGCTGCCATTTTGACTTTTAAAAAATAGCATTCCACAATTAACTGGAAACCCTGGCAATTCTTTGTCTTTTAAACTTTTAAAAATATAACGATTGTTAATATTTCAAATAAAAAAACAGAATTAAAAAGTATTGCGCATCAATTTTTTTAAAAAATTGCTAACACTAAGGCTGTTTCTTTTAGTTCCAACCCCCACATTAATTAGTTTGATACATTTGACACGTCCATGCTTAGTTGGCCAACCACTATATTTGTATGTCTAATGTTTTGAAAAGAGATCAGATATATTATTCTTAATTCGGATATTAAATTATTGCTGTTTATATGCAGACATGTTTGATACATTTGGGACGTCCATGATTATTTGGCCAACCACTGTATTTGTAGGTCCAACATTTGGGCAAGGTATCAGATATGTTATTCTTAATTTGAATATTAAATTTGAGCTATTTACATGCAGAAATAAAGAAGTTATTGATTTTTGGCCGGAATTGACCACCGTGCAGTGGTCCAAAAGTTATTAGCAAAACCCTGAATTTCAGATTATGTTCATCTAAAATGCCACGTGTTTTAACAAGTTTTAAAAGCATTGGTGGTAACTAGGGATCGCAATTTCCCGCACTTTTTCATTTCCTGGGAAAGCGGGAAAAAATTTTGAATTTAACGGCATTCCCGGGATCCCGCACTAAAAACCATTAATACATTTGTTTAGTTTTTAACAATTTTTTTATAATTTTTTTTTGCAAAAGTAATACGTTTAACAAGGCTAATACATAAAAAACATTCAAAAGCAAAACAAAATAATAATTTAGTGTAATAAAAAAAAAATAAAATTAGCTAAAAACAATATTTGAAAAAAAAAATTCAAAAAATGTCCTGTTAAATTACGAGAAAAATATTTGTTTTTTAATATTATTGCAGATTTTTACGAAAATGCATATTTTTTCTTATTTTGTTATGTGTTAGGAAATTGAAAATATTTTACAAATTATTTAAATTTGTAAAATATTTTAAATTAAATTTATGAACTAACTTTTAAGAGTTTATTGACTTCTTCATAATATTTATGAACTTTTTCATAGTATCTATATATATAATTTCCCTATTTGTGTGTTCCTCTTTTTTTGTCTATCCAGAGCTTTTTGAAGCCCACTGATGAGCTACAAAGCTGAAAATTGCCATGCATATAGTAAAACACCTGGGACAGATCCCAACGTAGCCGGATTTTCGGTTTTTTGCCTGTGGGCGGAGAAAAAAGCGGAAAAGTGGGCGTGGCAAAACTCAATTTTTTGACATTTTTGCTTAATTTAAAGCCCCCTAATGACTTAGGAAGCTGAAAACTTCCTAGAATATAGTCCTAACGATGGCGCATATCCCCAAGTAGTCGGATTTAAAATTTTCGCAATATGGGCGGAGAATTGAGGGGAAAATTGGCGTGGCAAAATTGGGATTTTTTAACATTTTTACTTCTTTTGAAGCCCCCAAATGACTTAGGAAGCGGAAAATTGCATAGCATTTCGTTCTAACAATGAAACATATCCTGAAGTAATCGAATTTAAATTTTTTAGACTGTGGAAGGAGAATTAAGAGAAAAATGGGGCGTGGAAAAATTGCGTTTTTTAATATTTTAACTAATTTGAATGACATATGAAGATAAAAATTGAAATTTTTGCTTATTTTAAAGTCCTCTAATGACTTAGGAAGCTGACAATTTCTTATAATATAGTCCTATCGATTAAGCATATCCTGAAGTAGTCGAATTTTAAATTTTTGGACTGTGGGCGGAGAATTGAAAGGAAAATGGGGAGTGACAAAATTGGGATTTTTAACATTTTAACTTCTTTTGAAGCCCCCAAAGGAAGATGCAAATGTATAGTAGGGTTATGACTTTTTGGATTTTTTTGCAAATTTCAAAACTTACCTGCCCTAGCCAAAAAGGCCAATAAAAATATTAAGAATTGCATTTTTACTTTTTCGCTTCCGTTAAAAAAGTTCCCCCACCAAACGAGTTGAAATTTGGTCTATATTTTCTTAGTTTAATTAAAACTAAGAATATATGAGACTCAAACGATGCGTATACGCATCGTTCCTATAGGAAAAGCTATTTACGCTCAAAATGACGAATGCTTTTTGGAGGGACTTTTTTGATTCCTTTCAAAAGTAAAAGTCTGGGTGGCTTTATTTTTATTCGTACACTCATAATAATCACTCTGTTAAATTACAGAGATACTCTGCTGAGCCAGCAGAAAATACCATAGATTAGAGGTGCGCGCGTGACACGAATTTTTCATGATTCACGTGATTCACGCGTGAATCACGCGTGATCGTGAGTAAAATTTATTTTTACTCACGTGATCGTGAGTGCGCGTGATTAGTAAAAATAGTTTCGTGCGTGAGCGTGCGTGAGTAGTTTTTGTTTCGTGAGTTTGCGTGATTGTTTTGTGCTGTTTAAAACAGAAAACAATTAAAAAAAATTGTCATTTTATTGAATTTAGAGGGAAATTAATACAAAATAGTTATTTAAATAAAATTTTATTATTGTTTTAAGGAAGTTAAATAATTTTTGTGCAAGAATTCGAAAAAAGTAAAATAAAATTTTTATAATTTTGATTTCGTGAGTCTTCGTGAGCGTGATTATTTCGTGAGCGTGAGCAAAATTTTACTTACTCACATGAGCGTGCGTGAACGTGATCAGAAAAAAACAATTTCGTGCGTGATCGTGCGTGAGCAATATTTTTATTTCGTGAGCGTGAGCGTGCGTGAGTCAAAATTCACTCACGCGCCCATCTCTACCATAGATTTCCAACCAGCAAGATTTTTTGTTATTTTACAAAGAAAACTCTGTAAAATGATTTCGATAAAAAAACTGTAAATTTATAGAATCATCTGTAGAATATTGATAAAAGCGAAAAGAATTTTACCAAAAAAATTCTGTAAATTTACAAAGTCTTAGTTAAATGCATTTTATGAGTTCAAAATTTTACAAAAAAAAACTCTGTAAATTTACAAAGTTTTAGTTAAATCTATTTTATGAGTAAAGTTTCTCTGCTTTGAAAACATTAATTAAAATTAAATAAAAATAATTAATTAAAATTTTGTTAAATTTGCCCGCTTTAATGCTTCCAAATTGTAAATTTACTTTTTTATTTTTGTGAAAATTACGAGTTTTTAACGAGTAATTCCCATTTTACACGTCATTTTCATAAAATTTACCAGTTTTATTGTAATTTAAGACACTTTTTAAAGATGGGCTTATCGGTCATATTTGGAAGTTTTTTGAAGTGATTTTTATTTGAAACCTGTATTACAGAGCAATAAGTAAAATTACAAATGAAATTTAGTATTTTGGTTACAAGAAAAAACAAAGCACTTTTCTTAAATCTGTGTTTTAACAAAAAACTTTATTATCTGTAAAATAGAGATTACATAGTAAAAAGTAAAATTACAGATACAATTTTGTTTTTCGGTCACAAGAAAATACAAAGTATTTTCTTAAAATCTGTATTTCGACAGATAACTTTATCAAATATCTGTCGAATTGAGATTACAGTCATTTTACAGAGTATTTAACAGAGTAATTATTTTGAGTGTAAGTGCTTACAAGATCTTTTTTTATATAATTCATTAATTGCAAGGGTTAAAATTACCTTATTTTTGAAAAATAGGACTTAAAACAAAAAAATATCTGTGACTTTTTAGAAATTGCGTTTGTTGCGGAAGGTTTTTTTAGCCAAAATGACCCTCAAATACGATTTTTAATATTAATTTTGTATTGCCTGTGGGCGGAGAATTACGAGAAAAAGGGAACTTGGAAAAATTAGTTTTTTTTTGACATTTTAGAGTATTTTTAAGCTCCGCCCCAATGAATTAGGAAGCTAAAAATACCTAACAGTTCTAACTATGAAGCATATTCTAAAGTAGTATGATTTAACATTTTTGAAATGTAGACGGAGAGTTGAGAAGAAAAAGGGGCAAGGCTATATTGTGTTTTTTTTTTAATTTAACTAACTTTAAAGCCCTAATGACCTACGCAGCCGAAAATTGACAGCATATTGTCCTCGCAATGGAGCATATTCTAAAGTAGTCAGACTTAAAATTTTTGGACTGTCGACGGAGAATTAAGAGGGAAAAGGGGCGTGGATACGGGTATATTGCTAACGATGGAGCTTATCCTAAAGTAGTCAGATTTAAAAAATTTTGAATATGGACGGAGAATTAAGAGAATAAATGGGCATGGAAAAATTATGTTTTTACATCTTTCCTAATTTTGAAGACACATTATGACATTGAAAGATGAAAATTTGGTGAAAGGGCGGAGATACAAGAAATCCGTTGTGAATTTTGTTCTGTTTATATATATAATCTGTTACGTAGCCGGATTTTCGGCCTTTAAAACAGGGGAGTGGTGGAAGACGGCGAAATTTAGTTTTTAAACATTTTAACTATTTCTGAAATCCCTATTGACTAAGGAAGCTGAAAATTGTAAAGCATAAAGTATTGACAATGGATCATATTCTTATGAAGTCAACTGTGTACGGAGAATTATAAGGAAAAATTTAAGTGAAAAAATTGTGTTTTTTAACATTTTATCTAACTTTAAAACCCTTCATGACTAACGGCGGATTACGCAATGAAAAGTTAGCTGCTAACTGTCGATTTAACGGAGCCTTATGTCAAAATTTGTATGAAAAAATTAAATTTAACGGAGAGTTATTTTATAACGGAGCATTGAGTAATCCAGCTTTAGAAAGATAAAAATTGACCATGGGACAGATCCACACGATGGATTTTTGATATCCGGTTTAAGGACGGAAACGAAATGGGCGTGCTAAATTTAGTTTTAAAATTTTATCAATAAAACCTTTTATACTCATAAAACTTTTTTCGAGTTTGGGAAATATATTGATATAAATCAATATAGCAATATTAAATTTTTGAAGCACAAACATAAGTTTTTTATAAAGTTTGGTAAACAATTAGAATTATTGAGAAAAGTGATTAGGTGTTCCGCCTGTCAGGGACAGGCTATTCAGCTAGTTTATGAATAATTCTTAATATATGGAATTGAAAAATATTATAATTTTTTTGATGAATAAAAATGTTCAAAAAATGTATGAAAGGTTTATATATTTTTAAGAATTTGTTCATAAATACTATGAATGCTGTTTTTTGGCAATTTGTTTTTACAAAAAAAAAAAAATAATTAAACAAACAATTTTTTGACTTATATATAAAATCTTTAACTTCTGTGTCGATACAAAGTCATATCATTTTTAGTGCATATTTTTGATTTTTAAGTGCATATTCTAATCACATATTTTCAATTTTGTAGTGCATGAAAATCAGAGCCCTTGTATTTAAAAATTCTTCTTCTTCTTGTAATGTTTAAAAAATTATTTAATACAGCAATTATCTTGTTTATATACATTTTGAAAAATTCCCGGGAATCCCGCACAAATTTCCCGGGAATGCGGGAAATGAAAAATTACGAATTTCCCGGGAAACCCGGGACGGGAAATCCCGGGATGCATTCTCTAGTGGTAACTAAACAATGCTTTTCAAACTTGTTTAATTTTAAAGCAATGCTTTTTAAACTTTTTTAGTTTTAAAAGCATTGGTAGCTTAAAAATTACACTCGAAAAAAATTTTACACTCAAAAAAAATTTTAAACTCAAAAAAATTTTACACTCAAAAAAAAATTAGTTTTTTTTACAAAAATGACAATATTTTGTGTACATACGTACGTGCATTCACTCAGAAATATTTTTACAGTAAAAAAAAAATTACACTCGAAAAAAATTTTACACTCAAAAAAAAAAATTGTAATTTTTTTTTTTTTTAAATGACAAAAAAAGAGTTTTTTACTCAAATAAAATATTTTTAATCAAAATTTTTTTTTTTTTTTTTTTTTTTTTTTTAAAAAAGAAACAACACTCAGGCAGTGCTGCCTATCAATTACTAATGTAACCGTGATGTTTCTTTCGGAAAGGGGATAGAAGAGAGATGAAAGATTTGAAAGATAGAAGGGCTTCAGTATGGCAACACTGTAATTGCGCGTGTTGATAATTTTGAGTACAGTTGTTGCATCGCCATCTGTTATTGATCTGGCGAATTATTTTTGAAGCTGTGTTTAATAGCCATTATTTTATTATTTTACTTCGTTGACGTTTTTTTAGTGCTATTTATCAACGAAGGAGAGTGCTGCGATAGATATTAGTTATAAATAGAAACTAATAAATATCTGAAAAAATGTTGTTCTGCCTGAGCCGGGAATCGAACCCAGGCTTGCTGGCTAGTAGTCCAACGCGCTAACCACTAAGCCACAGCACCCTCAAAAAATTGTTAATGTTTTCACGTTAACAAATGTTCTACCCTTTAAAAAAAATGCATTGTGGAGGGTATTCATAGATTCGGCAAAGTCGAATTTAACTTTTCTACTTGTTTTTTGTTGTCCAAAAATTTTACGCCAAAAGTTGCGCAATATAGAGTACATTTGAGGAAAAATATTAATAAAATTTCCATGGAGTAATTTTGGTGCAGCGTTGCATCTCAAATATCAAAAGGTGTACTTAGCTTTTACTTTTTCTTTCTTTTAAGCTAAATTAGTCTCAAAATCTGCTTTGACACAGTTTTAATGAATGTGAGCTCTTTTGCGCAGGTTTTGAGACCAATTTAGCTTAAAAGAAAAAATAAAAAAAAAATTAAGTCACACTTTTCATATTTAAGATGCAACGCTGCACCAAAATTACTCCATGGAAATTTTATTAATATTTTTCCAGGAATGTACTCTATATTGCGCAACATTTATTTTATTAAGAATTTCTTGTTTTCTACTTTTTGTGTACCCGAGTAAAAATTTTTGTATGGAGCAATAAATGTTCTTATATTATTCCAGATCTGTTGATAGATCCGAGATTTGAAAGATCAGCACTGATCCGAAAAATGGATCGCTAAGATTAGATCAGTTTTAACCGGACGGATACAATTTGATCCGAAAAGTGGGTTTATCTAATTAGATCAGTTTTAATCGGTGGGATACAATTTCATCCGAAAAATGGTTGGATCTTATTGGACCAAGACAAAAAAAAAAAGATTTTTTTAGCTGGATAAAAAAAGATAAAATTTCATACGAAAGAAAAAAAAAAATATTACAAAAAACTTTAGATAAAATTTTATCCGAAAAAAAAATCTATTTTTAGAACTATATATAATTTAATCCGAACAATTAAATCTATTTTTAGAACTGATAAAGTTTTATCCAAACAATTTTTTTCAATATTAAGATATAATTATATATAATTAAAATTTATTTAAAAAAAAAAAATAAAAACTTCGAGCGGCGGGGGAATCGAACAGCTACCAACTGTTTTGTAATCGCAATCTCTACCCTCTGACCCAGCGGACGTTGTTAATAAATGACAACTTTAAAAGACTATGTTTTAAAAAAACTTAGAAAATTTTTGAAAATAGTTTATCATATATAATTATATCAAGTTTAACTTATATATAATTAAATCCAGTTTATCTTATCGGGTATATGATTGCATCAAATTATATTCGACTTGAATTTGAACAAAATTTTAAAAAAGACTTAGAAAATTTTTGCTAAAATTTGTGATTTTTTTTTTTTTAGTTTATTTGCTGAGCTAATAGGGGGTTTAATACTGAGTTCAACAACATGATTTTCATCTTCCAATGCTCTTAATTTTCCAAGTTATAAAGCTTTAAAGTAAAAACGGTTTTTGGCTTATGAGATTCACATTTTTCATCGGATCCAAATTTTCTTTCTGTCGTTGTATATTTAATAAAAATACCTTTAAAATGGTATAAAACATGTATAAACTTTTTTACTCACCAACGGCCAAATAATGAGTTTTAAGTTTTTTTCGGAAGTTTTTTCAGACAAAAATAATTTTATCTGAAAATATTGCTAACATAAGTTCGAACCAAATACACTTTTAATTATTGGCAACAAATAAAGCTTTGATTTGAGCTTGATCTGAAGACTTTAGCTCTCTTAAAACCAGAGATATTGATGGTTAAACATTAAAGTTTTAAAATATTTTTTTCTTCGGATTAAATAATATATAATTATATCAAAATATAATTATTTTTGAAATATTTTTGTTAAAATTCAGGGATTTAATTTTTTTTTTAAATTTGAAAAACGAAAACGCATTAAAAAATCATTTAGATTAAAAAAAAAAATTAAAAAAAAATATTTTTTTTCTTGACTTAGTCGGGAATCGAACTCAGGGTCCTCAAGAATTATATATTATCATATATGATGCAATATAGAAAGTTATATTACTATATATAAATAATATTTATTTCTAAATATTATCATAAAAAATTAATTAATCAATATTTTTAAGTTTAGTAAAAAATTAAAGCTTCTAAAACATATTTTCTTTAAAAAAAAAATTAAAAAAAACAACTTTTTTTCTTAGCTCAGCCGGGGATCGAACCCAAGGTCCCTAGGAACCATATATTAACTTATATGATGTAATATATAAAATTATATAACTATAAATAATATTTATTTTTAGATTTTATCATAAAAATTTAATTATTCAATATTTTTAAGTTTAGAAAAAACAAAAAGCTTTAAAAACATATTTTCTTTTTTAAAAAATTAAAAAAAAAAAATTGTTTTTTTCTGGGTTGAGCCGGGAATCGAACTCGGGGTCCCCAAGCTTCATATATTATCTTATATGATCTTATATAAAGTTACACACAACTATTTAAGTTATATGCATTTTTTAAACATTTAACTTTTAAAATCCAATATGCATTTTTTTAAGTTTTAAAATACAATGGATTAAACAGATTTTTTTTCTATTTAAAAATTTATAGAATTTATATATATTTTTTTTGACTGATTTTAGGTGCTTTGAGAATCATATATAATTATACAAGCTCTCTTGTATACTTAAATAAAAATATATATGATGCAACATTAAAAAAAAATATTGAAATACTGTCATATAAAAGTATGTACACTCGAACTCGGTTATAACGAACTCGGTTATAACGAATTCTCGGTTATAACGAACTAATTCTAAAGTCCCGACGTTTTGACAACAATTTTCACACAAAATACTTCTTTTATAACGAACTCGATTATAACGAATCCTCGGTTAAAACGAACTACTTATTTTGGTCCCAGGAAAACAATTTCATGTATATTTAACTTTTTATAACGAACTCCCATAAATATTCCGAAAATTGAGGCAATTATGTTTACCAAACTCACAAATGGTTTGAAATTGTTGGTTAATATTATTATTTTGATAAAATTTATTTTTATTTTTAATGTTTTCTTCTCTGTAAGTAGTTTACTTTCAAAAAAACGTAAAATAAAACAAAATTGTAAAATTTTTTTTGGAAATAAAACTAGGTTAATACAAAATATACCCCGCTTATAGCGAACCTCGCTTATAACGAACTATTTTTACTGGTCCATCGGAGTTCGTTATAACCGGGTTTGACTGTATAATTATATATAAAATATTGTGAAAGAAAAAAATATTTTTTACCTTATACAATTGTATAACATTTTATATGGCGTTACATGTGCCACCATTTAAAATTATATATAGAGTTTAAAAAAAATTGTATTTATATGGTACCTTACAATACTATATACGGTATCTCATAAGCCATTTATAATTATATCTTTGATAATATTAAAAAAATAAATGTTTGATGCCATGTATAGTTTTATATAACTGTATATAGAGTTATATGTGCGACCATATATAATTATATTTGAAATTTTTTTTTTTTCGTTTTTTAAGATGGAACCATATATAGTTTTAAATGGTTTCTTGTAAGTCATATATAATTTTTAATGGTTTCTTGTAAGTCATATATAATTATATATATAATGATATTGGATTTTTTTTAAATATGCTCGTATACGTTATTTGATATTAAGTCACATATAAATATGTTTGCAATCAGATTAAGTTATATGTGTCACATATGATTATGTCTCCCACATGTATTTATATATTAATATGGTTATCATTAGATGTAATTTTATATAACTCCATTTAAAAAATTTGGAAAAACTCAATGCGAGATATAATTATGTACTTTGTTTGATATGAAAACATATTATTTCATATGGCTATATATGGGGCATTCCATGCCAAATCACTCACTTTTAGGCCCGACCCCCTTCGATTAATTTTATTTTCGGATATGTTTTAGTACGTATTAAATGCAACTTCCAGCCAAATTTTCAGCCTTTTATACCAAGGTGGTGTTGAGTAATCAATTTTTCAAAATGGCGATTTTTTCCAAAAAATGAAAAAATTTAAATTTTCAATCAATTTTGACCAGTAAAAAATAAAGATATATTAAAAAAAGATGGACAACATTTTGTTGGTAGTTAAATGTAGTTTTAGAAAAAAAATATGAAAAATTATTCGAAGTAATTATCACTTGTTTTTTATCGTATAAAAATTAAAATCGACTTTTTGAAAAAGTCCGAAACCTTCGATTTTTTTTTTAAAATGTCAAAAAACTCTACTCTAAATTACGCAACTTTTAAGTCATAATTCGAGATGTGATCGTAATTCGTTCTATTTTTATTCAAATTTTGAAAATTGCACTTTTTTTTTTTTTGACTCTGGTTTATTTTATATGGTGCTCCAAAAAAAATAATTTGGTAAATATTGACCGTAACTTCCCCTAGATATATTAACTTGGGTGTAAAAATACGTCTCAGAAAATTTTAGGATGATCGGACATGGGTAAGGCGTGCCGCATCGGCTTTGAAGTTTGAAAATCGGATTACAAGGGAAAATATGCATTTTTTTCTGTTTTCTTAATTTTTTTGGTATTTTAAGTTAATTTTGAATTCAAATGGTTACAGAATTAAAATGTAGAGTAAAATGTCTCTCTATTAAGGTCATAAAAACCGAAATCGGTTTAAAATCAGCCAAGTTATTACAACTTCCCCAGGCATCTAACGTGTGGCAGACAACTTGATTAATCAATACAATCCGATTTTTGAAATTCATTGAAATTTTCTACTGTAATAACATTTTTTTATTCTTCAAGTTCAAATGTTATTAGATAACAAGTATTTTTCATATTGTGTTTTGCTAACATTTTTTAAATTAGTGCTAAAAATGCCTGCATTTTCCACACCCTTTTGAAATCTCTATTTTAAAAAAAAAAAATATTTTTTTTGTTTTAAAATTTGGAAAAGTCAAAAAAATATTACACTGAAACATGAATAATGAAAAAATGGTATTACAGTAGAAAATTTCAATAAATTTAAAAAAAGGGCCTCGTATTTTTTAATCAAGTTGTATGGCACACGCTAGATGCCTGGGGAAGTTGTAATAACTTGGCTGATTTTCAACCGATTTTAGTTTTTAGTACCTTATTAGAAAGGCATTTTACTCCACATCATAATTCTGTAATCACTTGAATTAAAACTTAACTTAAAATACCAAAGAAATTGCGAAAACAGAAAAAAATTCATATTTTTCCTTGTAATCCGTTTTTTAAACTTCAAGGACCATGCTAAGCGCCTTACACATGTCCGATCGTCCCAAATTTTTGTGAGACGTATATTTACCTCCAAATGAATATATTTAGGGTAAGTTAGGGTCAGTATCTACCTTTTTTTTTTTTTGGAGCTCCATATAAAATAAATCAGAGCCAAAACATAAAAGGTGCAATTTTAAAAATTAAAAAAAAAAAATAGAAAGAATTGTGATCACATCTCGAGTTATGGCTTAAAAGTTGCATAATTTAGAGTAGAATTCTTATAGTTTTTTACAAAAAAATCGAAGGTTTCGGACTTTTTCAAAAAGTCGATTTTAATTTTTAAACGTCAAAAAATAAGTGATAATTACTTCGAATAATTTTTTCACATTTTTTTTCTAAAACTACATTTAAATACCAACAAAACGTTGTCCAACTTTTTTTAAAATATCTATATTTTTTACTGGTCAGAATTGATTGAAAATTTAAATTTTTTAATTTTTTGGAAAAAATCGCCATTTTGAAAAATTGATTACTCAACACCACCTTGGTATAAAAGGCTGAAAATTTGGCTGGAAGTTGCATTTAATACGTACTAAAACATATCCAAAAATAAAATTAATCGAAGGGGTTCGGGCCTAAAAGTGAGTGATTTGGCATGGAATGCCCCATATACATACATCAAATAATGTAAAATTATATGTATTCATTTTTACTCGGGTAGTTAAAAAAAAATTGCTGTATTAAAAATGAATTTTCCGTTACAATCAATTTTTGCAGTAAAAAATTTCTTTTATAGTTTTACTTTCAAATTCATAAAATTTACAAGAGGTTTATAAGAGGTTTATAAAGAAAATTTTGTATAGAAATTCGATTAATAAACCTGTTATTAAACGCTTTTATTTTTTATGAATTTGGACGTTAATGTTTTTCAATGCAAAATAAGTTTAGTTATTTTTAGTTTTTTAATGTTTTTGTTAGTCATTTAATTAACATTAAAAATTTACTGTAATATGATTTTATTTGAATGAAAAATCAGTGGAATGGTTTTTAAATAAAATTTCATTTCAAGGGCCTATATTCAAAACCCTCTATCTAAAAAAAAACACAACTTTTCAGGAGAGCCAAAAAACTGTTTATTTCGCGTATTGTCAGAGTAATAAAAATTTGATATTCTACAATATTTTTTTAAATCAACTACTGAATCTCACATATGAATCGTTTTTAAAATTTTGCACTATTGGCGATTTAAGAGGATAGATAGAGGGTTTTGTTTCTCAAAAATATAGAATGAAAATGATCAGATAGAGGGTTTTGCATTTTAAGAAAAATGAATTATTATGATTTCATTTGCGACACCGGTTAGTTTTTAACGTAATTTATTAATGATAACGGCTTATAAATTATTCCGAAATCGCGGTTGGTCCACATTTGCGGATTTTAAAGACAAAAATTATTTTTTTACCGAATTCGTCTCAAAAGTTGACAAACTGCTGAGTATGTTATGTAAAAAATAGTAAAAAAATTAAAAGCGCAATTTTGGTCCACAGATGCTGATCAGCATCGGGATTTTTAAGATTAAATTTTTTGTTTCATAATGTACACAAGACATCCAAATTTTGAGACATATTTTTCAAAGAGTTAAAGAAGAATTTTCAGAAAAAATTAGCATCAGTGGACCAAAATCGCGTTTCTGGAATTTTGTTAACAAAATCATGTGCAGCATTCAAAAATTAGTATCAAACATGTAATGTATGATGAAATTATTACAAAAAAATATTTATAAATTAATTATTTGAAAACATAGAGGGTTTTGCATTCAGAAAAATTAATTGTGTAAGAGATAGAGAAAACCAAAAATTCAAATAAAATAGCAAAAAACAATATTTTTGTTCTGAATTTTACACAGAAAGAATTGAAAACGAAAGTCAATTAACAAAAACGCGGATTCAATTAATTTTTTAATTGAAACTCCTCCGATAAAGAAAATTGTTATATCAATCATCAAATTGTAGGTGATTAATTGGTTTTTATTTCAATTAATCATTTTTTTGATTTTGATCAAAAATTTTATCAATTTTTTTATTTAAAGTCAAATAAAATAATAATTGATTTAACAAATGAATTTCAAGCTTATGTAAAAATTATGGAAAAAATTCATATTTTTTGCTTTCCAATATGTTGCCGACAATAAAAAAAAGTAAAACCCTAGTATAAAGTATGTTTTTGAATTACTGTATTCCAATAAATTGAAGCGAAAAAAAATCTGGTTTGTTGAAAATTTGTAATTTGATAGTTAGAGAAAACAACAAAAATGTTGATCAAAACAATAATTGACTCATTTAAATTTTGTTGATCAATAGATTTAATTGCAATTTTTTAGCCAATAATTTTTTGTGTGTACACCATAGATGAGGGCCGTTTTACTGAATATTTTGCCATCAGTCATTTTCGTGAAAATGGAAGATAGAGGGTTTTGAATATAGGCCCTCGATTTGTTTTAAGTGAATATTTACTGAAATTTACCTACATAAATCTTTGAGTGTAATAGCGACAAAGCAGTGATTTTTGTAACATTTTTCTTAGTTCTTAATGCCCTTCCATGACGTATGTTAAGAAATATTTTTTTTTATGTAAATCATCGGTTTTTTCCGCCCTCTAATACCACTTTTAGTTATCATCTGGAAGCTTGTGAAAAATGTCATAACACTACACTCAAACAAAAAAAAATAAATTTTTAAATTACAAGAAAAGCTTGTATTTTTTTTGTTTGTTACCTGTTATTTGGCAAAATTTCCTAGTAATTTTACAAGATTTTTACCATGTATTTTGTAATTTTACAAGCTTTTTACCAATAAAATTGTAAATTTACAAATTTTTTGACACAATAAAATTTACAAAGACGTTTCATAATTTTACTAGATTTTTTGCTATCTCCTATTTTACGAGAATTCCTAGTAGTTTTACAAGCTTTTTACCAAAATTTTTGTAATTTTACAAGCTTTTTTACCAATAAAATTGTAATTTTACAGTTTTTTGCCGCAAGAAAAACTGTCAAATATTGGTAAAATGGGATTACGAGACTTTTTCTAGTAATTTGACAAAGTTTTTTTTTGTGTGTAAGTTTTGCTATAGAATCGAATGGTAATATCAAAATTGCAATCAATTCTACTGTTTTTGCTCCGCAGGAGAATGAAATCATTTTCCGCGGAAAGGCACGGGAAGGGGTTGGAATTTTTCCGTAATTTTTTTGATTGATGCAAAAACCTTCTAAAACGTGATGATATCAAAAAATCCAAGGAAAGTCAGTATTAGAAAACGCACTCTAATATATATGAAGGGTTTAATGCAAGAACATGATAAGCAACATTATATTTTTGTGTTTTTCGCCTTCTGCTGATTTTTCATTGACAGATTTTTGTCAGAAGTCTTGCTTTAACCCTTCGTACAAGTATATTGAGAATAAAAGTTCTGAAAAGTTATATTTTCTACATTACTTTAAAAGTTTTATGTCAAAAACCAACATAAAATGAAATGTTGCTTATCGAGTTTTTACAATAAGCCCTTCATATAAAGTCCAAATAAATATTTTTTTTATTTCTTTGTACCTTTTGGTACAAAAATTTATTTTTTTGTTTTAACAAACTATTTAAAAACTTATGAA
This sequence comes from Pegoplata infirma, assembly GCA_963921195.1. Classification (NCBI taxonomy): domain Eukaryota; kingdom Metazoa; phylum Arthropoda; class Insecta; order Diptera; family Anthomyiidae; genus Pegoplata; species Pegoplata infirma. The sequence continues at coordinate 165,471,167 of OY992538.1, forward strand.
CCTACCCAAGCAGAAATTGACGACGGTTATAAAAAAAAAGCGTTCTGAAAGCACTGTAACAAAAAAAGAACGTTCTCAAAACGTTATTTTCGAACGCTTTGCGAGCGTTCTCGAAAAGCGTTCTGAAAGCACTGTAACAAAAAAAAAAACATTCTCAAAACGCTTTATTCGAACGCCTTGAGAGCGTTTTCGAAAAGCGTTTTGAAAGCACTTTATTAACAAAAGACATGTTCGTTTCAAAATTAAATGGTTTTAAAGCAGTTTTTGCAAACGTTTTAAATTTTGTTTCGTAGTACATACAAGTATAGTATTTTTTAGATTATACTCAATTTTAAACAAATTCCCGAGTAAAAAAGTTGTTGATATAATTATATATAATTTAATAAAATTATATCAAATTATATATAACTATATAAAATTATATAAAGAGCTAAAATTTTCCAAAAAGTTGGATAAGATTATATAAAATTATATATAATTTGATAAAATTTTATCAAATTTTATAAAATTTTATCAAATTATATATAATTTAATACAATTTTATATAATTATATCCACCAAATCCTGGATATAATTATACATAATTTTATCAAATTATATATAATTTTATATAATTTTATCCAACAATTTGGAAAATTTTACCTCTTTATATAATTTTATATAATTATATATAATTTGATATAATTTTTATCAAATTATATATAATTATATCAAAAAATTTTTACTCGGGTTGTTATAAAAACATTTTGTTAAATCAAATTAAATAATTTTTCCCTAACACCACATTGAAAACGCAAAATTTTGAAAACATGAAACATTTTTTAATTTGTAAATCTATTTTAAGTTTTATTATTATCATTTATGTAAAAGAGTTAAATCAATAGTTTCGTTATAAAATTTACAAATAATGCATTTAACTTCTACAATATGCACACTGACTTCAATAACATCTTCACGTAAATTTTTAACGTTATAAAGTCCTATTTCTTTTTATGGAATTGGATAGACAAAATAACCGTTTATTTCATTAAAGATGTTGCCTTTTAAATATATATTATCACATGTTTGTTTAGATCGATTTGTACTTTTTTCAACTTTGTTTACAGACCATCTGGTTTTGCAATTTGAAAGCGAAACAGAACAAACCATTTTTACAAAAATTAGCCGCTGGCTGGCTGCAGTAAAGGACAGAATGGGAGGATGAAAGTCCCTATAAATAAATTAGTTTAGTTTTTTATGAAGTCCTTTAAAGTACTGTTTTTTCTTATTTCAATCGCTGGAAAATATCTTTAATTTTTGTATTTAAGCTCTTTATAAGTGCTTTACTTTTGGTTTTTAAAGCGCTTTCACGACTTTAAACAAAACGTTCTGAAAGCACTTTTTTAAAACGCTTTTAAAACGCTTTAAACCTAGAGTAGATCGATGTTATCATTCGGATCATCTGAAAGCGCTTTGAAGATGGTAAATGGAACGCTTGTAGAACCGTCCACAACGCTTTCACAGCGCTTTTGCGATTGTATTTTTCTGACTGGGTAGCCACGTAAGCATCATAAATTTTGTTGTATAAAGGTCTTCTATTATTAATGGTGACAGTGTGGAGTACCATCTTTACCATCGCCACCACCATCATAGTATCACAGTGACAAAATGTGTGCATGATTGTTTATGAAATAGTTTATTTGACTTGTTAGCTGTATGAAAAAGAAAAGTGTTGCCCTGCGGTTTTAACTTTTTTCGGTAACAATAATAAAAAAATCAAACTTTTTTGAAAAAAACGAAAAAAAAAATAAAAATAAACACAACAGCATTTACATCATCCTGCAACGCATACCAAAAAATAGAGATGGAGTAACAATATTGTGCTATAGCAAACTTATGCCAAAAAAGTACATACATATTGCACAAAGTCAAAATATAAATTTTGACTATAAATTTCTAAATTCCAAATCAAGAAATGCAATTTGGGGAATGTACAGAGCAGGTATAGGTTAAACATATTTGAAGCTTAAATAATTTGAAATTGTTTTGCTCGAATTGCTTTCGTTTGTTTTTTGCAAAATATTTTTTTTTAAAAAAACAAAATGTGTGAACTTTTAAAAAAAAATGCCTACGAATTTTGTAATCTTGCCCAAAACATTAAATCATTATAATGTTTTGCGGAAGATTTGGGTGTACTTGCCAAAGCAAAGTTTTTTAGAAAAAAATAATGTTATATTACTTTGCTATTCCATGCAAACGAATTGAAATATCAGTCGAGGACCCCACTAAAAATCCAAAAGAGCTGTGCAAAAATAAGTGCAAAAAAGTGTTTTTACATTTTGGAGAGTATAAAAGTTTCGGCACCAAAGAATATAACACTCTCACTAGTTTTATGTACATTTGATAAACAAATGGAAAATGTTTATGCAAAAAGCTTAGACTTCGTGAAAAAGCAGTTAAAAAAAAAAAAAAATTTTTTTCATGAAAACAAAATTATGTTAAAAAAAATTATTGAACCCAAAATTTTTGGTAAAAAAATTTTAAGTTTTTGATGAATTTTTTTGATGAAAAGAAATTTTTTTTTAGTAAAAAAATTTATGAAAAAAAAAATTGGGGAGAAAAAAATTTATAATAAAAAATTTTATAAAAAAATTTGATGAAAAAATTATAAAAAAAAATTATGAAAAAAAAAATTATGAAAAAAAAAATTTTGATGAAAAAAAACAAATGAATGAAGAGAAAATTGATGAAAAAAAAAAAATTTGATGAAAAAACAAAAAAATTGATAAAAAAAACAAAAAGATTTATGAAAAAAAATGTTGATGAAAAAAAAATGAAAAACAAGTAAGAAAGCTATATTCGGCTGTGCCGAATCTTTAAATACCCTCCACAATGTTAACCAATGCACAAGACGCAGACGATCTTTCTTGACCAAAATTGATTTTATAGAAAATCATAAACACTTACAAACAATAGAAAACATATTTTGTTTTTGTATACACTTAAAAACGTATTTTTTAAAATTTTTTCAATTATAGGTATATTCGATTAACTAAATTTCTTACTATTTTTTACTACAACTGGAAAGTCTTGATTACTTTTTGTATTAAAAAATTCCAGCTGTAGTAAAATGATTAAAAATTTGTAGATTGTAGTAAGGTAATCGAATTGACCTAATACTTTACATGGAAAACAAAAAAATTATAACAATTTTTAACACAAAACCTATTTCAAACCAGAAATTTTTCCAGTTTGGTAATTTTGGCCAAGAAAAGCGATGACCGGAACCATAGTGCAATGTAAATTTTTAAAAAAACCAAAAAAAGAAACATTTTATAAGTACTATGTATGAAAATTATATAAAAGCAACCACCTGTATGACACATACTACGTATTTTTTACTTCTATTGATACAAATAACTACTGACAAGCCAAATAAGCATCAACAACTACAAAATGGCGCGCAGCCACGTCATATCATGGAGGTTTATATTGAAACTCATCTCAATTGCTCATAGCTTCTTAACCCCTTCACCGATTTTGCCATAATTGGTACCAAAATGACCAGCAAAACGTTAAAATTTTATTTGAATATGTCAACCATGAGCCAAGATAAATCATTTTAAAATTTTGGGTTAAATTTCTGGTGCCTCTCCCCATTGTGCGATTCCGCCCAAATTGTTTGTGAGTGTTAGGAATGATAAAATTATATAAAATTCCAAGTTTCGTTCTCATTCATTCAACAGGTGTCAAGTTATAGCATTTTTTTGTGTAAAATTCACCATCATTTTTTTTTAGGTACCGTTACATTTTCACTTATATCTTTTAAAATACTTAACCGATTTCAAAAAAAATACATCAGTTTCTGCCTAGGAGAATTACGCAACTTTTGGTACCCCAAGCGTTTAAATCGGTTCCGGATTATTGCCAAAAACGTGATTTCAACAGACAGACAGAGAGACAGACGGACGGACATAGCTAGATCGACTTAAAATCGATCAAGGATCATGAATATATATACTTTATGGGGTCCTAAACCAATATTTCAATGTGTTACATACGGAATACAAACTTATATATCCACTCTATCACTAGAGTGGAGGGTATAAAAATTGATAAAAAAAAAACAAATGATAAAAAAAAAGTTTTTATGAAAAAAAAATTGATCAAAAAAAAAAAAAATTTTGGTGAAAAAAAAAAATTAATGAAAAAAAATTTTTTTTTTGAAAAATAATTATGTTACTTTTAATTCACCACGAGGTGAATTATTATCCAAGTTATAAACCCAAGTTATTAAAATTTTTGGTTTTAAGAAAATTATAATAGTAAATCTTGGTTTCTTTTTCGTTAGTTGTTAGCTTATACATATGTATAGTCAAACTGAGGCCTGCATCTTTTTTAAAATTAGACACCAGCGTAAAAACATTATCATGTTAAAAAAAAATTTTTTTTTTTAAATATCTTTTAATTAAAAACATTCTGAGTGCTCTGTGTATATTAAAAAATTCTCTAACACGGTGTAATTTTTATAATCACTCTATGTTTGTCATTCTAGAAATTAATGTTTTTCACATTCTAAACGTTCAAACTATAAAAATTTTCATTTCGTTGGTACTCTAAAAGTGGTGTACTATGAAGCGAATGATTCCGTGTGAGCAAAGGAACGAATATATTCGCGCACTGATCTTCACATTCACATAACAAATCCAGTTCGCAAAACTAATTTTTTTAGATTGTTGTTATCAGTAACGCTGTTGTTCCAGCATCAATTCAGCTATGACAATCGCAGTAAGGTTGTGTGTGACAACAGCAAGCAGATTGTGAAAATCGAAATGCAGTTGTAACAACAGATTCATAGGTTGAAACAACCCCAAAAATTCGGCTGGAATATTTACGGTTGTGTCAACTGAATTAGTTATGTGAGTCCATCTGGATAGGTCGAGTTATGCACTCAAAAAAAAAAAAAACTTTAATGTTAGCAAAAAAAGGTTGTAAACCTACAAGAAAATTTGCTGATTTTGAACCTACAATTTTTTTGGTAAAGTTAGCAAAAATGTTTTGCCAAAAATTAGTTAACTGAATTTTTTTTTTTTCAACTTAGTTCAGACACATTTGAGGACCCCATTGGGTTCGAACCCGATAGGTCCAGACCCCGATGGACCTAGACCTAGTTAGGTTCCTTAACAATCGTCATAGTTTTTGATCCAAAATTTGTGTCCGTTTCGCTCTACCTTGCTTAGTTTTAGAGATACGTGATTTTAGGGGACCACCGGGGTTTTGAGAATTACAAAACTCGATAACTTCGAAAATATTACTCGGAGAGCTTTTGATAATTTTGCGGTCTTGTTCTTCTTGCTGAGGGCTAAAAAAATGCTTTTGGACTTTTTGTTGTGTCGGCAATATTTACCGAGATATGAGCATTTTAAAATTTTCGGGAATACTAACTTATTTGGATCCATAGTTCGGACCCATTAGGGTCGAAACATGTGAAGAGGACCGGCGATACCAAAAAACCAAAAATGCCCTCCATTTTGCTCTATCTGGCTTAGTTTCCGAGATACCGCCATTTTAAGTTTTTTGAAAATTAAAAAAAAAATACCATTATTTTTGCTAATATTAGCAAAAAATCTTGTAAAAATGTTGTCAACTCAATTTCAAATTTTAGCAAAAGAAATTAGTTCAACGTTTGTTTATAATTGCTAATGTGCTAAATGAAGTTTACAAGAATTTTTTGCTAACATGCTAATCTCAACTAAAAATTTGCTAAAAGTTTGCTAACTAGCATTAGCAAAAAAAAATTAGTAAATCTACTAACGTATTATTTTGAGTGTAAAAACACCTTCCCTTTTATGCGATGACAAGCAACTGAGTTTACATATCTTAGCAATTAATTTTCATAGAGTATTTTCTAATTTTACTGACATCAATCATATTGCAGATCCAGATACTTTATTGATAAAGGTTGTAGTAAAAATATGTAAGTTGTTGTAACTAGCTGAAACAAAAAAAGTATGTATAAACAGTTTAAAGTTTTTTTAAAACTCTCATATTTTTATGAACACACATACACAGTTTTTTGTAAATTTTTATTTTGTTAGTAAACAACAAGTACTGGTACTTGTAGTGGTTCATGGTTGAAAGAAAAAACCAGAGATGTAGAAATTGGGAATTTTATGCTTAATTTTAGTAGCTCAAAAGATTTATTATTATCAATACAACTGTTAAAGTTAGATATGTAAATACTTCTACTATTTAAGTCAGTAAGCAGAATTACTAACCTGACATTGCCACTCCCACTTAAAGGGCGTTTAATTTGCTGCGTATGAATAATAAATTTCTGCACAATCTATGACTTCTCATGACATGATACACTGTCAGGTGCTACTGTAAAAATAAAAGAAAAACGCAGCAAAGTTTATTTTTCCATACTTTTAGCACTTGCGGATGCAAATCTCTGAACAAACTTATGCATGCTTAAGTAGCTCATATTTTCTAGAAGCAGCCGTTGATTTACATGAAAGCGTTAAGTGCTATAAGTTAAGAAAAAGTTTTGACTTTTATTTTACAGCAGTACGGGTATCCCAGCAACAAAAACTATGTATTAATCCTAGGAACGAAAAAGGAAATTAGGAGTAATGTTTGTTTGTATTTCACTTTAATTTTTTGTAAGAAATTGGGAAAATCTTTGCTGAGACACACAGAAAAAAATAAAAAAAATATTTAAGCAACTTTTTGATACTATCAGTGGCGTATACAGGGGGGGGGGGGGGCCCGGGCCCCCGAAATGATTTCACAAATTTCAGGATTTAGTATCAAATAACAAGTACAACATTAAAAAACTTCTTAAAAAAAATCGAAAAACATTAAGAAATTTTTTTAAGAAAAATTTTTTGAAACTAAACATTTTTCTGTCAAAAAAATCTCAAAATCTGAAAATTTTCACTTAGAATCTGAAAATTTTCAACTTAAGATTCAAAAGAAAAAATATCTTAGAACCTGGAGTTTTATGTACATAAAAAATATACCTAATTGTAAGTAAAATGAAGTCAAATCTTACAATGCATTGCAATGCAATGCGACTTTGTCTTTTCGAAAAATGTCTCAAAACGAGACTATTTCTTAAAAAAAATGTCTCAGAATCTTACACTTTTCTAAAAAAATGTCTCAGAATCTTAAACTTTCTATAAGAAAAATGTCTGATAATCTAAGACTTTTTCCATAGGAATATGATCTTAAAATATTGGCTCTTTTCTCAGAATCTAAGACTTTTTCTAAAGGAAAAAATGTCTCAGAATCCGAGACTTTTTCTATAAAAAATTCTCAGAATCTGAGGCTTTTCTATATGAAAAATGTTTCAGAATCTGAGAACTTTCTATCATCTGAAAAATGTCTCAAATTCTTAGATTTTTTCTATAAAAAATTCTTAGAATCTGAGGCTTTTCTTTATGAAAAATGTTTTAGAATCTGAGAACTTTCTAAAGGAATAATTTCTCTGAATTTTTTTACAATCTAGGAAAATATCTCGAAATCTTATACTTTTTTTACGAAAAATGTCTCAGAATCAACGAATTTTTCTTACGGAAAATTATCTCAAACCTAAGATTTTGTGTATAGGAAAAATATCTCAGAGACACAAGCTGAGACTTTTTGTATAGAAAAATGCTCAAAATCTGAGACTTTTTCTATTGTAAAAATATCTTTTTCTATAAGAATATTGTCTCAGAATATGAGTATTTTTGTATGGGAAAAATATTTCAGAATCTGAGACTTTTTCTTTAGGAGAAATGTCTCAGAATCTGAGGCTTTTTCTATATGAAAAATTTTTCAGAATCTGACAATTTTCTATAGGCAAAATGTTCAGTATCTGAGACTTGTTCTATAGGAAAATGTCTAAGAATTTGGGACTGTTTTTATAGGAAAAGTGTTTATGCATCTGAGACTTTTTCGATAGAAAAAATGTCTCAGAATATAAGAAATTTTATGTAAAAAAAATGTCTAAGAATCTGAGACATTTTCTATAGGAAAAATGTCTCAGAATTTGGAACTTTTTCTATAGGAAAAATGTCTATGAATCTGTGATTTTATCTATAGGGTAAATGTATAAGAATTTTAGACTTTTTCTATAGGAAATGTTCTCAGAATCCGAGAAGTTTTCTTTCGGAAAAAGGTTTTAGAATCTAAGGCTTTTTTACACTGTTTTCTTTTTAAAATGGTCTCAGAATCTAAATTATTTTTCTTATAGAAAAAGCGAAGATTTTCTCAGAGTCTAAAACTTTTTTTGTAGAATGTTTCAGAATCTGAAACATAGAAATATTTCAGTTTCTGGGAAAAAGGATTTTATGAATATGTTTATAGAATCATTTTCTAACATGACTTTTCCCCGAGAAACGTTTTCCATTGGAAATATGATTTAGAGTCTTTGACTTTTTCTATAACACAAAATGTCTTAACTGGAAATTGTCATAGAATCTTAGACTTTTCTTTGAAAAAAAAAAAATCAGATTCTGATAATACTCTTTGTAAAAATGTAGTAGCATCTGATACAATTCACACTTTAAAAAAAGGCGTAAGTCTCAAAAAAAATTTTTTCCCCCAAACAGTTTTAAACTTACACAAAAATGAAGAATCTGATTGTGTTAGATTCAGTTCAAGAAAACGATCGAGAAAAATTCTTAAACATGTGCTGTTATGTAAATTTTTGTAAAAAAAAAATTTAAAAAAAATTTTGGGCCCCCACCGAAATAAAATCCTGGATACGCCCCTGGATACTATTGAGTAAAAAATCACTCAATTTTGCACCAGTAAACAATTTAATAGTATTGAGTAAATTTTTAATAAGAATTTATTGAGTGTTTGAAAAAAAAACTTGAGTAAATTTTTAATTGTGTCAAAATTTATCTATTTTTTTTAAGTTTCAAATCTTTTTACAACAAAAAAAAAACAAAAAACTTGTTTTTTCAAACTTTACCAAACATATTTATATCTCAAAAACATAGGAAAATTTTATATACATACACAAAAAACTATAAACTAAACGAGAATTAAAGAACTGTCAGAGTGTAAAAAAAATTAAAAAAACTATTAAATTTTTATTAAATTATTTACTTAAACTGTTTTTAAAATTTTTAAGTAAATTTTTAATTGCGTCAATTAAAAAATTACTCAAAAATTAAATTTGTTTCCTTCATATTTATTTCTGTGCAGGTCCATCGAAAATCGAAAATCGAATAAACCAATACATGGACTTTATAATAAGATCACTTGTCTCATATAAATACCTCCAATAGGGTGGGTCGATGAAATGCATATTTGCGAATCTCGTGTACTAATAGAATAAGCGTAGCTAGACCATTATTCTGGGGTGGGCAAAATCTGTCATCAGAAAAGTTGTATCAAATCGCCTTCTCGAGATTAAGGCATTTTCATTTTTTGTGGACCAAGCCCTCAAAAACGAAATTTTTTTAATATTAATATTTTTTTTTTAGTTGAACATGGTCCACAAAAATTTAAAATGGCTATATCTCGAGAAGGAGGCAAACATTTTTGGGAAATGTGTTTTAATTTTTTTTTTTTTAACTTTACCAAAAAAAAAATCATAAAAATTGGTACGAAAAAATGTATGAAAAAAATATGCAAATTTGGTTCAAAACTTTGATTTCTTTTGCAAATATTTCTGGTTATACTTAATGGATTTTGGATTTTAAACCCAGGTTCTTTTTATTGGAGTGTTTAATTTACACATCTGCTTTGAACAGGATATTTATTGCAAAATTCGGTTACTTATAAGGATGTAACCATAAAAAGGACATTTTAAATTTCCTTAGAATGTCCTGATGATATCCTTGATCTCACCGAGTCCGGATTTCTTGCAAAAGTTTGGTAATTTTATTGGGAATTTGAATAAAAAAATTATGAATATCTTTTACATAAAATTTTCAAATATTAAAAAAATTGTCGGTTTTGAGGGCTTGGTCCATAAAAAATGAAAATGCCTATATCTCGAGAAGGCGTGTTTAGGAGGCCAAAATAATTTAGAAAATGTACCCTACACTCTGTGCAAAAACATTTGATTTATGTAGAGTAGTGTAATTTGTATATTAAAATCAATTTATAATGGAAAGAGTTAAAAAACGTTATATTTATCTTTTTTCATTTTTTCATTTTTAATATTTAAAACTTTTAAATTTTAAAATCGTTCCTGAAGCATTGCACTTTGTAACCATGTTTTAATTCAACGCATAGCTTAGAAACTTCTTTCACAACTAACAGAACTAATAGGAAGGCTTATTGCTACTTGTAAAAGTTTGAATAAATATTCCTGACAATTTTGGATTTAAGCATATCAAAGTTTAAATAATTAAAAAAAGGAAAATTGTCGGGGGTGGGCTAAATGCATAAATGTCTGGGGTGGGCTAAATCGAGTCTAGGGTGGGCTTTGCCCACCCCAGCCCCCCCGTTTCTACGCCTATGACTAATAGCAAAAACTCGACGCGCATTTTCGAGCTGATAACGGGAAAAATCATGGAGGGTACTTTTAGGCCTCTACAAGCGGTTTTAGTTCGCGGTTTTTGGAAAAAAACATATTTTTTTGGATTTTTTAAAAATATTTTAAAAATTAAGTAAAATAATGCTTATTAGAAAACAATATCCAAACAAAATTTATCTCACCAATTTTAGCCCGTGGATGCGTTTTTATACCCAGAAAAGTTCGATTTATATATAGAAAAAAAAAAAAAAATTTTATTTCATAATAGCACTCAAATGGTGCATAAGGCCAATTTAAGAACATGAATGATAAAAATTAAAAAATTGCGGGTATTTATAGCAATCCACAAGTGCAAAAAATTCGCAAATTAAAAAAAAAATAAAAATGGGTATCAAATTTTTGGTAAAATAAAGCGTTTTCAGAAAAAAAAATAAAAAATATATATTAGAGGATCAATTTGGTCCATGGATGCATTTTGAAAATCTGGTGTTTTTTTTTTTTTTTGATATTTAAACGTTTATTTATAATTGATGTTGGTCCACATTATGTTTTAAAACAACTTATCACTTACCTTTTAATTTCTCGAAAAACTTAATCTTTAAGCTATATGTAACAACAATATTTAATTTTTGTTTGTTTTTTCTAACACAATTTTTACACGAGTTATTTATTTTTAAAACATTTATTTTTATTTACATTGTTAACATATCGTCGAACTATATTCAATAAATGCCAACTCGAAAAAGCTTACTGTTCAGGAGAGCTAAAAGACTAGTTATTTCGCATATTATTGCAAAAATAAACAATGTACCTTCCACAAGATGGTTTAAATATTCTAAAAAATTTTTACCTATGCAAAAATTTTCATATTTTGCACTTGTTTGCGTATTTTTCAGAGATGGCATTTATTACTGTATCAAAAAACAAATATTTTTTTAGAGTTGGCATATTTTGTCGGAAAATAAAAATACATTTTTTTTGGAAAAATTTTTAAATTTTTTTTTTTTTTTGGCTTTTGTTATCCTTAGTACGGTAATTGCAAAAACTGAACAAAAAATTAAAAATCTTTGCATATTTTTAAAAGTTACTAGCTCTGAAAGCCTTTTAATCTCAGGGTGGTCAACTTTGGCACTCTGTAACTCACGCTGTATTGTAATAGGGTCCCTCCAAACTAGCTATTTTGAAAGCTTATATCATTGACTTTATTTTCCCCATTCATAATGTTTTAATCTGATAAATAGTTTGAAAGTTACATAAATATAAGAAATTTTTTTTTTGCAAGCACTATTTACCGATATTTTTAAAATGGCAATATCTCGAGAACCAGTCATTAGATATCAAAATCTTTACAAGATTCGTGTTCAGCATGGCAAATGCAATAAGATATGTGGTCTATTTTTTTAAAAAAAATTTTTAAAAATTTTTGGAAATTTACAATGGGAGTTGGCATTTATTTTCACCAAAAAAATATGTACTTTGAGTTAGCAGAATAACAAAAATGGATGTAAAACGACAACAAATTATTTTTTTGCTCTGAAATTTTTATGGCAGATAGGTATTACATAGGGGAGCTATTTGCCATCGGAAACTCATTTCCGTCAAATTTGAGTTGGCATATTTTGAATATAGGTTCACGATATATTTCTAAGGCTCTGGAGTTTTTATATATTTTTTTTTCCATTCCGTTTCCATAAAATAAATAAACTTTTCAGATTTTAAAATGCATCCATGGACCAACTACAATCGTAAATAAACATTTAAATATCAAACAAAAAAAAAAAAAAAAAAAAACATCAGATTTTCAAAATGCATCCATGGACCAAATTGATCCTCTAATATATATTTTTTATTTTTTTTCTGAAAACGCTTTATTTTACCAAAAATTTGATACCCATTTTTTAATTTTTTTTGGTACTTGCGAATTTTTTGCGCTTGCGAATTGTTATAAATAGCCGCCAATTTGTTTTATTTTTTTATCATTATCTTAAAACGCTTTATTTTACCAAAATTTTGATACCCATTTTTAATTTTTTTTTTTTAATTTGCGAATTTTTTGCACTTGTGGATTGCTATAAATACCCGCAATTTTTTAATTTTTATCATTCATGTTCTTAAATTGGCCTTATGCACCATTTGAGTGCTATTATGAAATAAAAAATAATTTTTTTTTTCTATATATAAATCGAACTTTTCTGGGTATAAAAACGCATCCACGGGCTAAAATTGGAGAGATAAATTTTGTTTGGATATTGTTTTCTAATAAGCATTATTTTACTTAATTTTTAAAATATTTTTAAAAAATAAAAAAAAATATTTTTTTCCAAAAACCGCGAACTAAAACCGCTTGTAGAGGCCTAAAAGTACCCTCCTAAAATTTTTTCATGATTTTTCCCGTTATCAGCTCGAAAATGCGCGTCGAGTTTTTGCTATTAGTACACGAGATTCGCAAATATGCATTTCATCGACCCACCCTAACCTCCAATATATAGATAGAAAAAAAGTAATACAACCCTAATTTATGCGAAAGCAACGTTTAATGGGGAAAATTTTCATTTTGTCATTCCGTGTGTAACGCATCAAAATATCGGTTTAGGACTATCAATGCATTATTGATTTGTGATGGATTCAAAGGCATTCTATGAATGTACCTCTTCAGTCTGTAATGAACTCGACGAAATCCTAAAGTTTGGCAAAATTATATATCATGGTTCTAGGGAGCTTAAGTTTGTAAATGGGAAAAATCGATCCAAAACCCTCTGATCCGCAGTGATAGTAAAAATTTGCTTCCCGAAGTTCAGAAGGCTTTTCACAACGGATTAGCATTCTATATCATACTGAAATTCCCGTTCATGTGGTGATTGACTCTATTCTTTCGCCATTTCATCGTTTGCCTATATGCATTTCATCGTTTGCCTATATGCATTTGTACCTTCGAACCCAAGAGATCAGTTATTTTCTATTTGAGTCCTTGCACTCTTGGATCCCTCTGACTGTGAATGCATTTGCTAAAATTTTTATAAGTATTTCTGGTTAAACCTTCTACATTGTAGAATCTACAACCTTCCACAGTTGTACACCCAGTATATTTCGTAGTTCGATTGTCATGTAAAGACCCTCCAAGAATTGTAATGAATATTTTTGGAATAGAATTGTTTCGAAATTTGTCGCTGGGCTGTAACTACCTAAAGTTAAAAATTGTAAAATTAAACATGAATGAAAACTTAAATATTACATGTAAATATCCCAGGAAATTTTTTATGAACAGATTCCTATTGAAATATAATCGGGAATAGATTCTACGGTAATCACAACAAAATTTTTAATGTCAAATAACTTTGGAAAAAAAACTATTATTTTTAGAGCAAGCAAAAAGATTTCTTGTTAGAGCAAGTAGTAAATTTAAATCGATTGTCATTCTATTCCAACTCCTACTCGTCCATGCTGCTCTGGCAAAAATCATTGCACGGCACCTTTACGCGCTTTTCTTAAAAAATCAGTGTCCGGTAAAACAGTTCAACAACAAAAATCGGAATGGGATGAAACCAAAAACAAATAAAAGTGGTCATATTCCATAAAAAAGCCCTCAAGATTTTTTTTATTTCAGCGCTAGATTTTTTTTACTCACATTTGAAGTTGGTAACCTTTATTACAATTATTAATAATTGCATGAAAACTGTATGAGGCGTATGATTAATTTTCACCACACCTTCTTTCAAAATTTTAAAATTTTTTTAAAAAAATCTTAAAATATATAATTTTTTCTTTCTGAATTCATTAAGAACACCTTGGAGAAGAAAAATGTGAAATATGGCGGATATCCGTCGTGCCACTTTTTGGGAATTGCTGGGTGAAGTTAGCGGATTTCAAGGAAATGTTGGTTTTATCAAAAATTTGGCTTAATAAAATCTGATAAATTACATTATTGGGGAAATTAACAGTTTTTTGGTATCGTGGCATTCTTTTAAATAACAATTAGTCTTTTATGAAATCTTAGCGATCTAGGACGTCACTGGCTAGGGGTCACACGTGACCCCCGCAAAAAATTTGAAGTTTAGAGCTTAAATTTTGTGCTATAAACAAGTATAAAACGACTTTTGTGTTTTGTACCTTAACTATTATTTTGTATTTACCCAGAAAAAACTAGGTAATGTGTTGTGAAAAGTAATGACTGCCAATTACATTACTTATAACAACTACTCATTACCCATTACTTTAGTCCAAAAAGCAACAAGTGACTTATATTGTAATATGTAAGTACTTATTTGCAATAATAAGTTATTGAAAATGTTAAAAATAAATACCTATTTGCACGTTCACTTGGGAAATTAAGTCCAATCAGAAAAAAACAATATTTGTTTTACCGTTTTAGCTTAAAGTTTCGCGAAAACGAATAATCTAATGATAAATTGATATTTCAAACTCTGTTTGCAAATATTTATTTTATTCCTTATAAGTAGGGCAAGTACTTTCATGAAAATGCATATTTTTACTCAGCATTGTAAACGTAACATAAATTAAATATCTATCCGAATCAATGAATTTGCAATAAAATGGCATTGATTTATAGTTGCATATTTTGGTATAAATGCATATTTTTGCATATTTTCTTATAATTTGGACTTTTTTTATTTTCATCAATATTTTTTCAAAACGTCCTTAGGAAAATTCAAAACCAATCGCCTATTTCTTATACAAAAATGTATTTATTTATAAAAATCATATTCTGATGCATTTTTTAAAGAAAATGGATTCTAAAAGTATAATTTTTAGATTCTGAGAAATGTTTCCTATTAAAAATGTCTCTATTCTGAGACATTTTACTAATTCGTATGAAAAAAAATGATTGATAAGACTTTTTTACAGGAAAATTGCGTTTTTATTTTGATTAGAGTTAGGGTGAGTTATTTTGATTTTGAGTTAATTTTTAGACTTAAAAATCGTAAAACTCCGAAAAAAGTGAAAAAAAAAATATTTTAAAAATAATTTTTTTTTAGAATAAAGAACAAAAAGTATTGAAAAATATTCTTTTTCTTTTATAAAATTTTTTTCTTCAGAAATATTTGGTGACTCAAAGAAAAAACTTCTCAAGCAAAAAACATTTTACTAATTAAAAATTGTTTACACTCAATAAAAAATGTTTAAGAATTGTCGAGGGTTTCAAAGTATTTGACAGATCCTAATTTATGTTGACAAATTATTTTTTTAGTAAAAACAATAATTTTTAGATGCATATTTTTGAAGTTTTTAGTGCATATTTTGGATTTTTAGACACATATTATAGGCACATATTTTCGTTTTTTAGATGCATGAAAGTACTTGCCCTACTTATAAGTAACTACTTATTTTACTCGTAAGCTTGTAGGCACTTATTATTTTTGTCTCACGGCCTTTATAGAATAAGTAGTGTTTCATGCAATGAGTAAGTACATACCAATAATTATTACTAATTACTATACTCATTACTAGTAATGCTAAAATTTGCTGGGTATATATTATCTTTAAAAAACTCGTTGACCCTTTTTGGAAGGGGGTCAAAAATTACCCATTTAGTAAAAAATATATATTTTGTTGATACGCCCCCAAAATCATGCCCTTTTTTTGCTATCAAATTTGAACGGGTTAATGATACCGTTAAATCTTTAAATTTCATATTTAAGTATTTACGATCAAATATTATACAAAAATAATTTTTTAATTACTTTAATAAAAAAAAGTTTTAATTTTTTTAAGTCCTTTTTTGCAGACATTCCAGTTTTGAGGCCCAAAGTGGAGACAGAAAACAAACCCCGATCGGATTGATCCCAGCAAAACTTAGATTACCAAATAAGGTATAAAATAAGGTATAGGAATGTTTATTTTATACATTGCAGCATTAATGATTTTAACAGGGGATGAGACTCAAAGTAATGCATCCACATTATGACAAAGAATACCAGTAAGGTATAAAATAATTGATCAAATTTATAGCAAAGCATGCGAGTAAGGTATAAAATATAGCATACCAGAATATAATATATAAGGTGTTACGAGTTGTGAAAAGTAATTTTGTATTAAATTTACTCACGTGATTGTAAGTGAGTGTAAGTAGATAAAATATGCTCGTGAGTGAGTGTGTGTCATTAGAAAATTCCTGTCGTGAATCCATCTCTAGTTTAAACTTATGCATTTTTTTATTAAATGTTTATTTTTTATGTTATTGTAATGCATTATGTATCCAATTATAAATAATGCATTAATTATGTTACGAAATATAAGTCATCCATGATTTAATATTTAGAAATAATACATATGAAATACATTTTTTCCAATAATCATGCATTACGTAACAAATTATTAGAAAAGCATTATTTTTCACATTAAAACCACCCATTACCAAAGTTTTGCTGGGGACCGACACTTTTGACGGGCATTAGAATTTCATCAGAGAAAAAAGCCTAAAAACGAGCCACCCTAGTATATAACGTGGGCGTATGAGTAATAAAAACACGTGTCATCAGTGTTGCCATTTAAAAAAAAAAAACTACACGTATTAACAAAGATCCCCACATTTTCAAAAAAAATTCCTACATTTATCCCCACGTTTTAACAGCTGAAATTTTTAGAACGAAATTTTATTCACTTTATGAACATTTAATCTATATATGGGGCATTCCATGTCAAATCAGACACTTTGAATATTTTTTTTGTTATATTTTCCCAATTTGTTGACAGTTTTTAGTACCCTTTAAAAACTCTTCGTGCATAATTTTCAGATTTTTTTGATGACCCGTTCACAAGATATCGAATTTTTAAAAATTGATAGTTTGTTCCCTAACTTAAACTTCTTTTACTCATAACTTCTTCAATAATGACAATTTTTTTCCAAACTTTTGTTTTTTACGTACTTAAAAAAAAAATCCAAAAAAATTCTTGAAAGCTCTCTTGTTGCAATTTTTAAGTTTTAAAATTTAAATCAAATTTTTGAAAATCTATATTTGTTTTGAAAATCTCGGATTTTTTCAAAATTTTTTTGTGCAAAACTTCTATCGGTTCTACAATTTTTTTGCCCAGTAGGATCATGGGATAACGATTATTACTATTTTTTAAAATTTTTTGAAAAAATTTTATTGAAATTTTCCAATCTTAAAATCATTTCTACTGTTCCAATGGTGCATCATAGAGGGGTCATTTCCAAGACCGACCCCATTAATTTTTACGTCTTAACATTTCTTCGAACAAACTAATACCCTATCTCCAATTTCTAAAGGGACTCCCACACAAAACGACATTTTTTTAAATCTGCTTTAACCGCTCTAACTGCCCTAAGAGTGCCCTTAGAGCAACAAAATGTATGACCGACCCACAATATTTTTTTCGTCCAAACATTTTCTTTGAACACACCTACCCTCTATCTCTAATTGTTAAGGCGGTTCCTATACAATTTTTTTTATTTGCGTTTTGTCTTTAACATTTTCATATTTTTTTTGTAAAAACATACTTTGTTGTTTAAATTTTAACTTTTCAAAAAAACAAAAATGTTTTGAAACCAATTATAATTGGAGTTTTTCAACAATTGGCGCATTTCATTACCATTAGTAATTATTTTTCCTTTTAAAAAAATTTAATTACCATTAAATGGTAATGAAAATTTTTTCATTACCATTGATATCAAGCAATGCAAATTAAATTTCAATGGTAATGAAAATCTCCCATCTATGCCTACGCCCTATATCCACTCCCTAAGTAGGCTTCCATTCAAAATAAAATTTTTATAAAATTTGCTCCAACTGTTATTTGTATGGGAGCCTACTTAGGGAGTGGAGATAGGGCGTAGGTATGTTTTAAAAAAATGTTGTAGGGTAGGAATAAATGGGGGTCGATCTCACTAATGACCCCTTTCGGACGCACTTTGGACCGGTAGAAGCTGATTAAGTAAAACAAATTTACAAAAAATAAAAAAAATGTAAAATTAGAGAAAAAGGGTAGGTGTAATTCATTTTGTTGCTCCAAGGGCACTATTAGCGCAGTTAGAGCGGTTGGAGCAAATTTTAAAAAATGTCGCTTGTGTGGGAGCCCCCTTAGAAATTGGAATTAGGGTATTACTTTGTTTCAAAGAAATGTCTATAAATGACCCCTCTATGACGCACCATTGGAGCAGTACACTCAAAAAAATAAACTGGTAAAACGCCTGGTAAAATGCCTTGTAATCCCGTTCTACCAATATTTAACAATTTTCCTTGTTTTTTAGCAAAAATTCTTGCACTTTGCTCAAACGAGAACTACAGTTTTATTGGTAATTTTACAAGTTTATTTTCGTAATTGTATTCTACCATTTTGAAAGGTTATTTTACAAAAAAAAAACTGTAATTTTACAACAAAGTTTTTATTACGAGGATTCTAGTTGAATTACAAAAAAAACTTTATTTTACAAAAATTATGTTATACGACAATTTATGTTGTTTAACAAAAAAACTTATTTTTTTGCATATTTTTTTTATTGAAAAATATTTTTAAAAAAGTTGACAAAATTTTGAAAAATTTATTACGAGGATTAATTTAAGGAGGAGTAGTTAATTTACAAAAAAAAAACAGTTATTTTACAAAAAATGATTTTATTACTAGGATTTATGTTGTTAACAAATTTTTTTTTTTTTGTAAATTTACCATTTTGGTTTGTAAATTTACAATTTTTTTAAACATATTTACCAATTTTTCTTGTAAGTTTACCATTTTTTTTTTTTTAGTTTTCCATTTTTTAAACAATATTTTTACCAATAAAATTGGTTATTTTACCATGCATTCAAAGTTACGAGGAAATCCTCGTAATTTTACGAGAATTTTACCTACGTCATATTTTACGAGGATAGCCTTGTAAAATCACGAGATTTATTGGTAACTTTACAAGTTTTTTTTTTTTTGAGTGTATAAATGATTTTAAGATTGGAAAATTACAATAAAATTTTTTCAAAAAATTTAAAAAAATAGTAATAATCGTTATCCCACGATCCTCCTGGACAAAAAATTTGTAGAATCGAAAGAAGTCTTACACAAAAAAATCGAAGAGTACAAACATTTTCAAAAATGAGATTTAAATTTTAAGGCTCTTATTCATAATACTTATAACAGACTTATTGTAGGTTTATTTGACAATTATTCCTGCAATATCTGTCAAATAAGCCTACTTTAAATATATTTCAGGTTTTATGAATAACCACCTAAAACTTAAACTAGAGCGCTTGTAAGAATTTTCGGAGTTTTTTTTTTAAAGTAAAATTTTGAAAAAAAAAATAAATTTAAATTTGGACCATTATTGAAGAAGTTATGGGTAAAAGAAGTTTGAGTAAAGGATCAAACTACCAATTTTTAAAAGTTCGATATCTTTTGAACGGGTCATCAAAAAAATCTGAAAATTTCCCACGAAGGAGTTTTCGAAGGGTACTAAAAACTTTAAACAAATTGGGAAAATCTAAAAAAAAAAAATTCAAGGTGTCCGATTTGACATGGAATGCCCCATATGTTTTAAGTTTGAACGCAATTAAAAAAATTAAACCAATCGGATTAAACAAACTGTCCAGTGACCAATGTTAAGGATTTTTGAAAATAAAAATAAAAAAATAAATGCCATCAAAAGATGAGCTGAACATGAATATCGAAAAAAGTGTAAAATCGGTAAAACGGTTTTCCAGATATCGCTATTTGAAATTTGTTCAAAAAAATACAGTTTTTCCATTCATCAAGAATTTTCTTTTTTGTTAATCTCAAAATTTCTTTCCCTTGACCCTTTCGTAGAGTTTGAGGCAATATTTCATTTAAACTAAATTGTGTAAAATCCGATTATTTTACTATATAACCATATATGTTTTAATGAAAGAAGATATGTTTTTATATACAATAACTCGCAGCTTATTTCGTGTGTTAAACATAAGTTAGCAATCCATTTAAGACAAAGTTTCCGATAATACACCTAATTATTATCAAACGAGTATTTTTGTTTTTGTAATTTATTTATTGTGTAGGTAATTTATCGAGCTTTATTTTAAGCTTAATTGAGTAAATATTAAACGTGCTACACTCAAAGAAAAATGCTTCATCATATTGAAGATACGGTTTCATCACTTGCTGTCATCAATTTTGATGACAAATTTCGTCATATTGATGAGGATTTTCTTTAATATGATGAAACATGTCATCGAAATTGGAAAAACAAGTGATGACACATTTCCTCATATCATCAAAAAGTGTCATCAATATGCCTTTCAAATGTTTTTTTGTAAATAATAAAATTAATATTAAAATAAATAAAAATATTAAATAAATATATTAAAAAAATATAAAAAGTAAAAAAAAACAATTAAAAAAAAAAATCAGCCCCGGCTGGTACTTGAATCCACGGTCCCCAAGTGGCAGTGCTTGTTGTCGACGCCTTAGCTAGTTCAGCCAACTATAGACGCAAATCTCACACCACTACTTAGTTAGATAACGTTTTCTAATATGTATATGTGAAGACTCAAAATCTTTTGTTATATACAATGTATCATATACATGTTTTTAAACGTTTGTTTATGGGAATTTGTAAAGACTCACTTATATTATTGATGTACAATATGCCTCTCTTTCCCTCTCACAGCTTTTAGCAAAGCATAGTTACACACAAAATTTTAGCGTTATTATTAGCACACAACAAACAAAAGGGCTTTTTAGTGCGATAATGTATTGTTATGCTGTAGGTCAGAGGCTAGAGTCTAAGCCCAACGAACAAGAGGTCCGGCGTTCAAACCTTGGTGGATACGAAAAAAAGATGTAAGTTTTTCAAAATAGAAAATAGCAAACAATTGTAAGTAAATAAAAATAAATAAAATAAAATCAAATAACAAAAAAAAAATTGAAATAATTTTTTTTTTCTTATTTTTCAAATAAAAAAAAAAAAATGTTATTGATGATACCGCTTCATCATATTGATGACATGTTACATTGAACGAAAAATGAAGTAACATTTCATCATACTGATGTAACTTTTCATCAATATGAAGAAGCTTTTTCTCTGAGTGTACAAGGGTCGAAATGGAAATTGAAATTATTGAAGGACGTTTTTTAGAAAATTTCGTAAAAATACTTTTAGGTCGATTTTTTTCAAACTCAAACATTTTAAATTTAAAAAATAGACCAATAGTCATTTATCAAATAATTTTTCCAATGATTTTTTTATTAAAATTATTAAACAATTAAATCTTTTCTTTGCTTACCAAAAATTTGTGGTCAAAAGAATTGGAGGTCAAAAAATAGGATTTCTTCTACTGTGTTTTAAAAATTTGGTTTTTGTTTAGGTCCTTGGAAAATTATTTAAAAAATATTAACTATTGGACTATTTTTAAAATTTTTTATGTTTGAGCTTGGATAAAATCGATACAGAAAATTTTTAAGAAATTTTCTAAAAAAGGTCTTTCAATAATTTCAATTTCCATTTCGACTCTTGTAGCACATTTAATATTTAGACAATCTGAACGTCATTAAGCTTTAAATAAAGCTTGATTAATTACATAGACAGGACTTTTTACAAAAATACTTATTTGATAATAATTTGGTCTATATCGGTTAACTTTGTCTTGAATGGATTGCTAACTAATATCTTTCACACGAAATAAGCTGCGAAGCACCGTAAATCTTTTTAACATAGGACTGTTTTTCCTGACACTTGTGACATTTACAGATTTAATTTAAATAGATACAAATGTCTTTTTTCCTTCCCATTTCTATATTCCCTGATCATAACATAATGCAATCCATAATTCCTTACTGAAATTTCCTATAGCGGGCGCTATAAATTTTTGAGATACCCCTATACCACTCTAAGCCACCATTATTCTTCTTCCAAGGACAATACAAAAAAATATATATGCAATTCATAACAATTTCTGCTGAAATGTGATAAATCAACAATTTAATCACACAATTTATCACACAAAAAAATTAATTTCAAATGCGGTTATATTATTAAATCATATTTCTACTCTCTCTTTCTTTTGTTGTTTCGGTTTTTACTTTATTTGCATTTAAAATCTCCGTTTAACACAATTAGACAATTTCATAAAAAAAAATAATAACAACAACAACACTACTAATTTAACCCTGCTGCTGATGATGATGATGACGACGATGATGGCAAACATTAGTATGAGTACACGAGTAAACGGATGCTATTGTTAAGTTTAGTTAGGTGGTTTTGAATGGAAATGGGGGAGGGGGAGGAAGGGAGCGAGGGATGCTGATGATGGTGTAACTTCCGTTGTTTGGTTGGCCTCATGTTTGTCTGTCTAACCATAATATGTACAATGTACATGCGAATGTATGTTGGTGTGAATATGTGTCTGTGTGTGTTTGAGTGTATTAGAGTATGAGTGTGAATAATTTTACACGTTTGCATTAGAATTTAAATTCATATACAAGTATACAATGAGTACTAGATTCCATTCAGTTCAGTTTAGTATCTATGGTACTTTTGAAAAAAAAAGGAAAAAAACATAAATGTTTGTATATTTATGTGGCAGACATGTGGTTTACCGTGAAAATACCGGGTTAAGATGATTAAGTGTTTCCGCATATGCGCCCGCACTTCAAAAATAAAAACAAAACATCAACACAACAACAAAATCATCTGCACCTACCACAAAAACACCAACAAACAACTGCAGCAACATATCGTCTCCTGAAATAGAAAAATTTTAATTTTTTTTAGAAAATTTTGGTTGTCAGAGAGGAGATGCAATTCTAGGTTAGGTTAGTTGGTACATAGGGAAACCATAATAATTCCTTAGCGACGCTGATAGAACGCCTTAGTTCTTAACGCAAATTTTAATATTTGTCATAGGTCGATATTCTACACCATTTACAGATGTAATTCGAAAAAGATCAATTGTAATTCGAAGATTCTATTTGTAATTCGAATATTCCATTTGTAATTCGAAGATTCCATTTGTAATTCGAAGATTCCATTTGTAATTCGAATACTCCAATTGTAATTCGAAGATTCCATTTGTAATTCGAAGATTACAATTGTAATTCGTAAAAGATCAATTGTAATTCGTAAAAGATCAATTGTAATTCGAAAAAGATCAATTGTAATTCGTAAAATATCAATTGTAATTCGAAAAAGATCAATTGTAATTCGTAAAAGATCAATTGTAATTCGTAAAAGATCAATTGTAATTCGAAGATTCCATTTGTAATTCGTAAAAGATCAATTGTAATTCGTAAAAGATCAATTGTAATTCGAAAAAGATCAATTGTAATTCGAAAAAGATCAATTGTAATTCGTAAAAGATCAATTGTAATTCGAAAAAGATCAATTGTAATTCGTAAAAGATCAATTGTAATTCGAAAAAGATCAATTGTAATTCGTAAAAGATCAATTGTAATTCGTAAAAGATCAATTGTAATTCGAAGATTCCATTTGTAATTCGTAAAAGATCAATTGTAATTCGTAAAAGATCAATTGTAATTCGAAAAAGATCAATTGTAATTCGAAAAAGATCAATTGTAATTCGTAAAAGATCAATTATAATTCGTAAAAGATCAATTGTAATTCGTAAAAGATCAATTGTAATTCGAAAAAGATCAATTTTTATTCGTAAAAGATCAATTGTAATTCGAAAAAGATCAATTGTAATTCGTAAAAGATCAATTGTAATTCGTAAAAGATCAATTGTAATTCGAAGATTCCAATTGTAATTCGTAAATTATCAATGTAAATTCAGTTGATGTTTTTCGAATTACAATTGGAATCTTCGAATTACAATTGATCTTTTACGAATTACAATTGATCTTTTACGAATTACAATTGATCTTTTTCGAATTACAATTGATCTTTTACGAATTACAATGGATCTTTTTCGAATTACAATTGATCTTTTACGAATTACAATTGATCTTTTTCGAATTACAATTGATCTTTTACGAATTACAATTGATCTTTAACGAATTACAATTGATCTTTTACGAATTACAATTGATCTTTTTCGAATTACAATTGATCTTTTTCGAATTACAATTGATCTTTTACGAATTACAATTGATCTTTTACGAATTAAAAATGGAATCTTCGAATTACAATTGATCTTTTACGAATTACTATTGATCTTTTACGAATTACAATTGATCTTTTTCGAATTACAATTGATCTTTTACGAATTACAATTGATCTTTTTCGAATTACAATTGATCTTTTTCGAATTACAATTGATCTTTTACGAATTACAATTGATCTTTTACGAATTACAATTCGCTCCTTTACTTGTATAGTGTCACAACTCAAAATATTTGATTTTGCAGAAAACACGTTTAAAGTTTACTATTGAAACTGGATTTTAATTGAAAAAGGCCGGTACATAGAAAATGTAATAATGGCGTGTAGTCTTCTCAAACGGTGAGTTTAAAAGATATTAATACGAATTTTTGACACAATATAAAGCACGATATAACCAATAATTCTGCATCATTAACTCAAAACACGCATTTTTTGAGTTATGACACTATACAAGTAAAGGAGCGAATTGATCTTTTACGAATTACAACTGGAGTATTCGAATTACAATTGGAATCTTCGAATTACAATTGGAGTATTCGAATTACAAATGGAATCTTCGAATTACAAATGGAATCTTCGAATTACAAATAGAATCTTCGAATTACAAATAGAATCTTCGAATTACAATTGATCTTTTTCGAATTACATCTGTAAATGGTGTAAATCGTTTCCATGCTCTTGAAGACATATCTGGTCGTTATGAGCAGGCGGGTTTTGGCCAAAGCAAAAATGTGTTCGACTGTTTTCTCGGTGTAATGTTCACTTCAGTAAGTGTAATTTCGATTCAACTGGTAAGTGAGAGAAAATAGTTAGATTTCTTCAGGTTTAAGCATTACGACAATCTTCTACTGATTGTTCTTTGTTAAGTTAGGTTATGTTGGGTTGTAAGTGGCTGCTGGTATTGCAGTGATACCACGGGACTGCAATAGATTTCCCTACTGGTCCCTGCCGGTAAACGAATTTGAGATTCTTATGAAACTCCTTATATATTGAATCCCTAGATGCCAGAGAAGCAAGTCTTTGGCCAGAAAGTGCCAGGCTATGGCAAATAAAGTGTTCGATAGTTTCCAACTCCTCTTTGTCTATGCAACTCCGGCAAAAGTCATTTGACGGCACATTTAACCGCTCTGCGTGCTTCCCTATAAGACAGTGTCCAGTTATTACAGCAACCACCGTCGACATCTCTCCTCTTGGAAGTGATATCAGCTCACTTGTGCGCTTCTGATTAAGAGAAGGCCAAATCTGTCGTATTGTCTGCTACGTCAATCCATTTGCCCATCTCTGGTTAGTCTCCGTCCTCTTCATTCATGAAACTCCGCTCTGCGTGCTTTCCTATAAGACAGTGTCCGGTAATTACAGCAACGACCGTCGACATCTCTCCTCTGGGACGAGATATCAGCTCACTTGTGCGCTTCTGATTAAGATAAGGCCAGATCTGTCGTGTTGTCTCACATGTTCATCCATTTGCCCATCTCTGATTAGTTTCCATCGCGGAACAAAGCCGTAGATTTGCTGGAGGTATACCAACACATTCCAATTCTATTGAAACCTGTAAGGTAGTTCCCAGTCTTGCAAGCTCATCGGCTTTGCAATTCCCTGGAATGTATCTGTGCCCTGGGACCCATATGAGTCGTAAGTAAAACTGCTTGGCCATCTCATTTAAAGACGTGCGGCAGTTAAGGACAGATCTTGTTTTCTGAAACATTGACTCAAGAGACTTGACCGCGGCTTGACTGTCAGAACAGATGTTGACTGTGGTAGTAGACAATACATTGCAACTAAACCAGTCAGCCACTTCCTTTATTGCCAGCATCTCTGCCTGGTAATCACTGCACTGATTTGGCAATTTTCTAGCCAGGCTCAATCCAAGCTCTTCCGACTAGACTCCAGCCTCGATCCAACCGTGTAAAACTCTATGGACTCTCCATTACCAGGAACGCCCTACATTTAAGACCCATTGTATGATATCATAGTGTAAAGTGGCGCTCAAATAAGCTAATAGAGGGAGCTCAGTCCACTTTTTGTGAAATTCTTATCTTTTTTAAGATCGCCCTATGGCCACAATCGCTGCTCCTCCCTCCAAGATACTTGGCTCCATCTGAGAAGACAATTTCAGTGCCATCCAGTGAAATAGGATTAAGTAAAAGCAAGAATCTTATTTTTCCTTGTATACAAGACAAGCTCTGTTCAACTTGAATTAACTCCCCGAACACAGCCCCTTGCCCATTCAGACAGATCTTTCAGAGAAGAATGAAGAATGTCCCTAAATGTTGGCAAAGGCTTTCCATTTACCGCTATCGCGGCATCGTCA
The DNA here is from genome assembly GCA_963921195.1 of Pegoplata infirma. Lineage (NCBI taxonomy): Eukaryota > Metazoa > Arthropoda > Insecta > Diptera > Anthomyiidae > Pegoplata > Pegoplata infirma. The sequence continues at coordinate 165,498,002 of OY992538.1, forward strand.
GCATATGCGACAACATGACAACATTGAATTCAGCAACATTGAATTCAGTACCAGGTACCAAAGAATAGGTGAAAGAACACCTCCCTGTGGTGTGCCTCTATTAACAAATCAGGCGTTATACGTCTATTGGCAAGTTGATTTCCCACTATTAAAACGATACCATGCTTCACTCCTAGCCCAGACAATGCCACAGTTATCGACTGTGGAATGACATTATTAAAAGCCTCCTCTATATCAAGAAAGGCCACCATTGTAAACTCCTTTACCGAAAGTGATCTCTCTATATTACCAACGAGCTTATGAAGAGCTGTTTCTGTTGATCTACCCTTGCTGTATGCATGTTGCCTTGACGAAAGCAACCTCGGGTCAATCACTCTGCACAAATATGTGTCTATTATTCGTTCCATTGTATTTAACAAAAAAGAAGACATACTGCTTGGTTTAAAATCCTTCGGAGCTGTGTGATAAAGACAACTCTGATATTCCTTCATTTTAAAGGAATTTACGACCAGTTAATGCATGCTGTGTATAAATTATACATCCAAGGGGATATATAGTCCGACACTTGCTACATGTCACCGGGGATTATAAAATCAGGTCCAGGGGATTTATAGTGCCTGAAGCTTTTAATGGCCCAGATTAATGTTGGCATATTTATTATTTCCGAAGCAATTTCATTATGCCAATAGAACCCACAATTAAACTTTTATTTTTTCAAATTAAATTTATATTTGGATTAAGACAAAGTTTCTATTCGACCCTTAATTGGATTTAACGATCTTAGAAGGCTAAAATTTTTCGGAAGTTTTTATTTTTCATGAAATACAGATTTAGGAACTTTGGTTTGTTGTGTCCTTTTTCGTTTCATATGACTTTATACAAGATCTACACATTCACACATTAAAAACAGTGTTCAACAGCTCTTAGTAGCAATCGTAATTTGAAACAACAGCAGTAGCAACTGCAGGGATACGGACGTTCAAACAAAACATTGCACTATGGGTAGCTGTAATTCTAGGTTACTCTAATGTGGGACATATAAAAGAAAATAGAAAAAGCATTTTCAGAAAATTAAATGAAGCTTCTTAAGAAACTATTAAAGTGGGGTGTTTCGCATCCGAGACATATGCAACTTTATGGATTTTAGCATTCTATTTTTTACCTAGCAAATGCAGAGCAATGACAGTGAAAGTGTTTGATATCTTCACCACACCAACGTATATATTGCAAAATTTGCAGATCTTCGAAAAATTTAATTCTTTTCGAATGAATTCTCCAAAAAATTCATTAGAATTTCATAGTCACTGAACGCATTTGATTTTATTAATAAAAATTGAATGCATTAGACTGAATTGATGAAATTGAATGCTTTTTTTTGCAATCGAATGATAAAAACCCCCTTCCTACTTTTAAAATCGAATGAATGCGCCATGCAATTTTTAAATTGAATATACCCAAGTGAGATTGTTAAATTCGGCTGTGCCGAATCTTTTATACACTCCAAAATGTAAAAAAAAAAATAAAAAAAAAAATTGTCAGGGGCGTTTTTTTGGGGGGGGGCAGTTGATGGGGTCAGTGGGGAACGTTAAGAACATCTTCCTATCGCGATAAATATACCGAATGTTTCATTTATTTAACAAAAATACAAAAAAGTGTACTTTTTCATAGGTTGGTTCAGCTCTTCAAGGGGAACTTTTTTCCCCCTGGCCCGATTTTGCCCATTCACGATCTTAACCTGCCTATGAACATGAGAGATATTTGTGCCAAGCTGTAGGAGTCTGGCTGTTTTATTTTAGACTGCATCGTGTTATCTACAGACAGACGGAAAGGCGGACATTCATAGAATGTCTTAGAATCGATCATGGATCAATAATATACTTTATGAGGTCCCCGACTGATATTTCGATGCGTTACAAGTGGAATGACAAAGTGTATACCCCCATACTGAGGTTGGAGGGTATAACGATGGAATGCACTCGATTTTTAAGCGGAATAAAAAAAATCAAATGTATTTGGTTTTTGAAGTCGAATTAAAAAAACCGAATGTATTCCATTCAAAAACATCAAAGTAGCTAAAAATGTGATTGATGAATGCAATCACTAAAATTTCATTCGGAACGCAAAATCGAATTAAGAAATGAAAGCCTTTGAAGCTCTGCATATAACTCAGTGGCCAGTTGTACCACTACTACCGTTGAAATCTTCCCTTTGATGGGAGATCATGAAATGTTTGTGAGAGAAAGACGGATCGTGTTTGTTAATATATTAGCTAAAAATAAAACTAGGAGTATTAGAACTGCATACTGACCATGGAGCATATTCTGAAATGGTCGGATATAAAATTGTTGGTCTATGGGCGAGGATGTTGGAGGAAAAGGAGAGGTGCAAAATTGTGTTTACTTAATATTTTAGGTAGTTTTGAAGCCTTTTGTTGAAACTTATTTAAACAGAGCAGGATTTTTGAAGGATTCTTATGACTTTGGAAAATGAGTATTGACATTAAAGGTGTCCTAACGACTGAGGAAATTTTTCAAAATAACTTTTTAATATCTGGTAGGGTCCTAAATTGTATTTTAGTATCTAAAAATTAGCGAGCCAAAATTTGGAGGGTTGATGGGGGTCAGTGAGGGACTTTGACAGCACCTTGTATCGCGATAAATATACCAAATGTTTCATTTATTTAACAAAAACACAAAAAAACATGTATTTTTTCAGAGGTTGGTTCAGTTCTTCAAGGGGGAACTTAATTCCCCCTGGCCCGATTTGGCCTACTTACGAACTTGACCTGCCTATGAACATGACACATATTTGTGCCAAACTTCAGAAGTCTAACTGTTTTATTTTGGACTGCATTGCGTTATCTACAGACAGACGGACGGACGGACAGACGGACATTCACAGAATGTCTTAGAATCGATCAAGGATCAATAATATATATACTTTATAGGGTCCCCGACCGATATTTCGATGCGTTACAAACGGAATGACAAAGTGAGTGTACATACCCCCATACTGTGGTTGGAGGGTATAAAAAATAAAATTCTGTAAATTTTTGGAGAAATCAAGCATCTTTAACCCCTTTCCGTCGAGATAAAATGACAAATTTGGGACATTATACATTTCTATAATACAAAATATCTGCATATATCCGATTTCTCAAAAGTTACAGAATTTACATTTTTCACTTCAATCCGTACAATAGAGCACAAATTTTCCAATATTTGCTAAATTATTGTAGAAAAACGCATTTTAATTGGAATTCGCGGAAATTTTATCACTAACCACGCCAAATAAAAAAAAAAAAAGCTTGACTTCAATATCTGCTATTTTTAATCTTAAACATGTTTTCAATAAGATCAAAATAAAATTTATTTTTTATATTTTTTTTTGCCTAAAAATTTTGAAATTCTAACTTTGAAATTCTCACAATGGCCGGGGACAAGTTTTTAACCGAGTAAACCACCCAACTGAAGTTATGTTAGCAAATAAATTGCTGCATCTTGGGATCGGAAAACCCGCACGGTATTATAAAGAATCCAATTCATCTATAGAAAAGAACAGATTTGAGTTTCAGCATCATTACACCATGTTTTTAAAAATGCAGCTAAACACCCCACTTTCGTCAAAGATGAGCGCTACAGAGAAAAACTGGTTTTGTTGACCAATAGTAAAATAAAGCCTTTCTGTTTTTAAGTAAGATACAAGAGTGTAGATAAATTTGGAGTTAGTGTGTTCTTCACACTAATTGATTTTTTGCAAAACACTTATGAGTTTTAAAACAAAGCAAAATCTGTCAGGAATGGAGTTTCTGGAGCCTTAAAAGCAAAAAAAAGAAACTTCTAGTCATCAAACCAAATTTACCCCGAGTCGGAGCTAAAATCTCTCAAAAAATGCATTAGAATCTATCCAAAAAAAGCACAGTTTTATTATTGAAAGGAAACGTGTTCAAAAAATAAATTATAATATACTTGTTACCTAATATTTCATTCGGGTCCATATATAATTCCAGCCCCTAAGTGCTGAGTGCATCTATGTATCTACACAAACATTTTCATATTAGTCTACTTTAACACTATCAGCTGTAGCTGTTGCAAGCAACACATTCAACCTGCCACCAACTAACCAACTGTATAACAACAACCATTCAAACCAGCCATTAGCAACAGCAGGTTGTTAATGGTTCCTCGCTCGCTTATACGTTAGTAGTTGATTCATTCATACTTTTAATTCATTTCATTTTTTGGGTTGTTTTATTTCAGATTTTTTTTTTCGTTTCTTTTTTTTTCTTTATTGTTCTAATTGCTGTCTGTTGTTTTTGATTTTCCTGCATTTTAGTTTTTTTTTTGTTACAGAATATTTTATAAATTTAGCTTTTGTGCAATTTAATGGAAAAACTAATTTATTTATGTAACTGCATATTTTTTTAATTATTTTGTTTGTTTTTTTTTTTTAATTTAATCAAAATTCAATCTCAATTTTAATAATCATGCAAAAGTACAACTATTAGTTTCCGTATGAAAACTGCCAGAACTGTCAGAAACTGCCAAGCGTACAAAAAAAGAGTGCCGGCACACGGGTGCACAGTGCCACATTTGGCCAATCTAGCACGACAAAAATAAAAAATAAAAGTTCCCCGATTTTCATGATGTATGTATGTATTATAAAACATTCCTAATAGCACGGAAATAATCAAATTACACAGTGCAACAGCCCAATTAGGGCCTCAACCAATCCAAGATCGTTTGAAAGTACTTATGTGTATTAGTAAATACCCCAAAGGGTTTAGCACTGTAACGTCTCAAATTTTTTTTATAGCCCACTGAATTTTTCATTTTTTTTTTTCAAAGGCGTGGGAAAAATGCAATGTTGGCAATCGATACCTTTTCAATACCGTTATCCGTTTCAAAATCCTTTAAATTGAATACCGGTACCAATACCAATACCGAAACTCAGTTTTGGTATCGGATACCGGTATCCAAAAACCTTTTCCTTCGGTACCGGTACGTACCGGTATTGAAAAGGTTTTTCCTAAAAAAACATGTTTTTTTACAAAAAAAAAAAAAAAATAATAGAAAATGTTTATTTTTTTTGGTTTTTGTAAATGAAAAATCGTACTCCAAATGCCTCCTCGAAGTCTCATAAAAATCAAAAAAAACTTTGGGCACCCACATCGAGGATTAAGTAAAAATTTTCAAAAAAAATCATACTTCAACCGCTATGTGGGAGCAGAAGAAAATTATTGATTTTCTCGAAATTTTTTTGAAATCATATAGACTCTCAATAGAAACTTTCTGAACCCCTTTGTATAGTTTAGTTTTTTGAAGATTTTTATTTAATCCGCGATGTGGGTGCCCAAGGATTTTTTTTGATACTTATAGGACTTAGTGGTTCAAAAAAGCAAAACCGTGAATTTCAAATTGGTTTCACCTTTAGTTCACGTGTTGAAAAATGTCAAAAATTATTTTACAAAGTATTTTTGTCACTCACAAATATTTTTACAATTTAGCAAAAAAAAAAAAACTTACACTTGAAAAAATTTTACACTCAAAAAAAAAAATGTTGAATTTTTTTTTTTTTTTTTTCAAAATGACTAAAAAAAGTTTTTTACTCAAAATAAAATATTTCTAATCATAATTGTTAATTTTTTTTTTAAGTTAGAAAACTAACTATCACTTTAAAAGGGCAATGTGGACATTCATGGATTCGACTAACAAGGGAAGTCTCCCTGGTGTCACCCTTCGATCTTCATGAAATTTGGATATATTGTTAAGAACAAAAATTAATTCGACACGTATTTTTTTTTAGCGGCCCAAACTCATTTTTAGGGGGGGTCTATTTGTATGGGGGGAAATTGACTTTTTTCAGTTTTTAACAATTTGCGCCTATTTAAACAAAATTAATGAAGGCACGAGTGGTATCAGATTAAGGGTATTAAGAATACCTATCTCGTGGTGCTAACAACGGGCCAAAGAAGTTAATATTTTTCGACTTATTAACAAAAATGTCCTAAAATTTTGGTATTTTACTCAATATGACGAAAAGTTGTGCATGTTTGGACACGTTCTTAGCACACGTAGATAGGTTTTTCAAAAACCTTTCATTTGGTATGACTAGGTTTCTTTGCATAATATAGGAGATAAACGAAAAAAAACTGAAAAATTACCTTTTCTTCCCTCCTAATTTTCACCCCTAAATATGAATTTGGGCCGCTATAAAAAAATACGTGTCCCTTTATGTTTTTCTGCTCTACAAAATAAAACCAATTCCATAAAGATCCGCGGGTGACACTAGGGAGACTTCCCTTGTAAGTCGAATTTAACTCTTCTACTTTCTTACATATTTTTTTTTTTTACTTTTCTTTAACAAATGAAACATTTTTATGTCAGAATAACTTCAAAGTCCTGCACTTTGATCAAGGGGATAAGAAAATTACAGTTTTCTCGGTCCGCTCCCTTCAGTAAGTGTGGTCCGGCAACGTCCCCGCCGACCCCCTAAGAAAACGCCATTTTATTTTTTTTTTCACATTTTTAAGGGCATTTTAGCAAAAATGCTAAAAATCAATACGCAAATACATGTTTTAGTATTAAAATTGAAAAAAAAAATTTTGAGTTTTAATGCGTTTTTTATATTTTTAGCATTTTTTTCGATAATACCGGTACGTACCGGTATCGACGTTTCGGTATCGGTAATACCGTAACCGATTCAACTCAAATACCGTAACTGATACCGATACCGAAATAAATAAAAAAAACGATACCAATACCGATATCGATGCCGTTATTCGTTTCGATTGCCAACTTTGGAAAAAAGTCAAAAAAAATGATGTTAATGTTCTTTTGAGCTTGAAATAGTGTTTGGATGTCTTGAATAGAATTTTATGGGGAACTTTTTCTAGAGTACGCATATCCTTTATCTCCCGTTTTAATGGGTCATTTAAGTACTTTTTTTAAGAAATGGCTCAAAAGTATACTAAGACTTGCGTTTAAAGGGTTAAAATGTTCTACGAATATGTTCAGCATCAAATTTCACTTGGGTTTTCCGAAGGCAAAAAGTTCGACCGGTATAAAATAAATACATGAAAAGTTTTATTGTAAATTATCATTATTTTTTTATATTTTTTCCTATATTTGTTAGTTACAAATGTATACGGTTTCTGGCAAAATATAAAAAAATTAATGACACTTTACAATTTATCTTTTTTCTGCATTTTCCTTATACCAGTCGAACTTTCTGCTTTCAGTAACCCCTAGTGAAATTTGATGCTGAACATATTCGTAGAACATTTTTACCCTTTAAACGCAAGTCTTAGTATACTTTTGAGCCATTTCTTAAAAAAGTACTTAAATGACCAATAAATACGGCAGATAGAGGGTTAATATATTCTAGAAAAAAATTCCCCATCAAATTCCGTTGAAGACATCCGAATACTATTTTAAGCTCAAAAGAACAGTTACATTATTTTTTTCGACTTTTTTCAAACTGTTGAAATAATGTTTTAAAGAATTAAGTAATACTTGTTTCATTATTATACTTTGTATTATTTATTCAATCAAAATAGTTTTTGGTATTTCAATCTGTTTGTACAATTTATAATTTGTCAGTTCAATAAAATCAATAAACTCAATATAAAGACAATTTAGAATTTATTTTCAATCGCGGATTTTATTGAAATCAGAGTGTAAAAATCGTGTGTTGTGCATCAGAAATTTTTCAACAGCATCAAGATAATCAAGAAATTTTTTCAAGAACACAATTAAAATCATCAAGCATCAACAATGGAATTTTCAAAAACGCTTAAGCCCCTATCTGGTGAGTCGGACTGGCCAATTTGGAAGAGGAAGATCAGGGATCTCCTGGAATTTTATGAGGGAGCTCTGGATGTAGTTGAAAAGAAACTTACAAAGCCAGAAGCTATCGCAGATGATGCTACAGAGGCACTAAAACGAGAACATAAAACAAAATCTGATTTATTTAGAAAAGCAAATAGCTGGGCAAAAAGTCTGATTACTAGTACGATAACGGATGAAATCTATCAAAAGGTGATGGATAAAGATTCTGCTTGGGAGATGTGGGATGCGTTACAACAACAGTTCGAAGCTACTTCCAAGGATCAATTATACAAGATGTGTAATGATTTGTTTTCATTTGAATGGAATGAAAATCAAGACATTTCGACCCATGTTTCAAAATTGAAAAGCTTATGGTCTGAAATAAACAATGGATTACGTATTAAAAATGAAAATACATTACCGGATTTGTTGTTAATTTGCAAAATATTACATGTTTTACCTAGTTCGTATGAAATGTTCAAATCTAGTTGGATGATGCTTACAAGAGATGGTGATAAATCGTTAGATGAATTAATTATGCAGTTGTGTTTATACGAAAGAAATTTTAATAAAGGAAGTCAAGGTGCAACAGGTACTAATAGTCAAGAAGCTTTGGTGGTAAATCAGAAGAAAAGTACTAAAGGTAAACATACATTCAAATCAAATAAACAAGAGGATACATGCCATTATTGTAAAAAGAAGGGACATTGGTTAAAAGAATGTCGAAAATGGATCGCAGATGGTCGTCCAAGTAAGTCTAAGCCTACAAATACTAATCACTCTAGTGTGGCTCTTCATTTAGTGTGTGGCGAAGTAAATGTAGCTGTATCCAGTGATGATTGGTGGGTGGATAATGGTGCTACCAGACATGTTACGAGCTCATCTGAATTTTTTACCAAATATGAGACGTTTGATGAACCCCATACAATTCAAGCAGCTGGTAAGGAAGTATTGAAGGCTCTCGGTAAGGGCACTATAGAAGTTTTGTCTACATGCAACAACAACGAATCAATTATGGAATTAAAGGTATCTGGTATGTTCCCGGTGTAACAAGAAATCTTTTTTCGGTATTGGCCGCTCATGATAGAAACTCTTCGAGCGAGTTCAAATCTACTACAACTGAATGTTTGTTTAAAGTTAATGGTGACGTTGTATTGTCTGGTTGTCGTCAAATGAATGGATCGTTATATAAAGCTAACATACGTCCTATTCATCCGAATGAAAAAGTGAATTCAGCAGTTGATAGCAGCTCAACTTTACAGTTATATCACGAAAGGTGGGGACACCAGGACAAACATCACATCAAAAACAAATTGCAAAACGAAATGGGCATTAAGGTAAAGTACAACAACAACACGTGTGAATCCTGTGTCTATGGCAAGTCGTGTAGATTACCATTTGGTAGACGTCAAACAGCAACAGCTCCAGGTGAGGTTATATCTACAGATGTTTGCGGTCCCTTTCCTACTTCATTCAAGGGATTTAAGTACTTAGTTGTATACAAAGATGATTATACAAAATACAGATATGGTTATATAGTAAAGAATAAATCTGATGTTAAGGACACGTTGATAGAAATGAGAGCCAATGCAAAGAATCAAGGTCATACAATAAAAACATTGCTTAGTGACAATGGTGGAGAGTTCGTAAATGCTGACGTTAAGAAGATTTTGTCAAAAAACGGTATAAATCAAAAGTTGACAGCCCCATACACTCCTCAACAAAACGGTGGTGCTGAAAGGGAAAACCGAACTATCATAGAAATGGCACGGACTTTCAAATATTCCAATTCTGATGTAGAATTTCCGGAATCCTTATGGGCTGAATTTGTAAAATCGTCAATTTACATTCTCAACAGAACAGGAAAGTCTTCCGTGGTCGATGTCAGTCCATATGAATTATGGTGTGGTAAAAAGCCAAGAATTCGTCATTTACGTATAATTGGTTCAACTTGCTATGTTCACATTCCTAGCCAAAAACGTAAGAAAATGGATAGGAAAGCGGTAAAAGGGTTTCTGGTTGGATACGATGGTGACGAGAGGTATAGAATTTACATCAAAGAAGAAAATAAAGTCGAAGTTTCAAGAGACGTAAAATTTATAGAAAAAGGTATAGATTGTTATAAGAATCCTACGCTACGAAAAGATGCTAAAATAAAAAACAACAACATTGAGAACGAAACTCATAAAAACGATGCAACAACAATTAGATTTTTCCTTAAAGAATCTAATAAGGAAAATGAAAATCATGATGTTATTGATAGTGATACAGAAGATTTTGAAGGTTTCGAAGATACTGATTTGGAATATGTGGTGCAAGATGCTGAACCGCCAAGTAATGATGAAGAAGATGATGCGGTGCAAGATGCCGAACCGCCAAGTAACGATGAAGATGATGCGGTGCAAGATGCCGAACCGCCTAGTGATGATAGTAACGAAGAAGATGATTTAAGTCAAGACGCCGAATCACAGTGTAGGAAGAAACGTCAAAGATATGAAGATACTGATGATGAAGATGGTCCAAATAAAAAACGTTTAAGGAATCGTACAATTATTATCTCCAATTGTGTCCATAACGATTTTGTAATGATGTCGCAAGAACTTGTAAATCAAGTTTCAACTCCAATATCTTTCAAAGAAGCTATTGAAAGTGATCAAAAGGATGATTGGATAAAAGCTATGCAATGCGAGGTAAATTCGTTGATGGAAAATAACACGTGGGTACTTGAAAACTTACCAAAAGGCTCTAAGGCAATTCCAAGTAAGTGAGTTTTTAAAATAAAAACAAATGCTGACGGAAGCATTGACAAATACAAAGCGAGGCTTGTTTTAAAAGGTTTCAAGCAACAGCATGGTGTGGACTATGACCAAACATTTAGTCCAATGGCCAAGATGTCAACAATTCGGTCACTTCTTAGTATTGCTGCTACTGAAGGATTACATCTTTCACAGTTTGATGTGTCAACAGCGTTTTTATATGGTGAGTTAGAAGAAACTATATTTATGAAACAACCAGAAGGATTCGATGACGGTACAAAAAGAGTTTGTCGTCTATACAAGAGTTTATATGGTCTAAAGCAAGCTCCTAGATGCTGGTATGCACGTATGGGTACATTTTTACAAAAACTTGGGTTTAAAGCAAGCTCAGCAGATTCTTGCTTGTATATAAGGGAGAAGAATGGTAAAAAGTTAATTCTTGCTCTTTACGTTGATGATGGCCTAGTCGCATCTTCTGATGTTAAAGACTTAGAAGCGTTTTTAAAAGAATTAAAATCCGAATTCAAGATCGTTATTAAAGATTCTGGCTATTTTCTTGGTTTGGAAATAGAAAATAACGAGGAACACATAAAAATTCATCAACAAGCATATGCCAAGAAAATTCTTGAAAGGTTCAACTTTTCAGAATGTCGTCCAGTGTCAACGCCAATGGAAAAAGTAACCAACATAACAGAAAAATCAGGGAAAGTCGTTAATGAATTTCCGTATCGTCAAGCCGTTGGAGCTCTTATGTACCTAATGTTGGGAACAAGGCCAGATTTGGCATATAGTGTTGGATTTTTATCAAGATCACTAGAAAATCCCACTAAAGAAGATGTTCAAAGAGTTAAACGTGTGTTCAGGTATATTGCTGGGACATTAAAAGTTGGCATTATTTACAAAAAGCAAGGACCAAAGAGGTTAGAGTGTTTTAGTGATGCTGATTTTGGTGGATGTATCAGCACAGGACGTTCAACTTCTGGTGTCGTTGTTTCTTATGCTGGTGGAGCTATATCATGGTTAAGCCAGAGGCAACCAATGGTATCAACATCAACAACTGAGGCGGAAATTGTAGCTGCTAACGAAGCTGCAAAAGAAGTTATCTGGTTAAAAAGGTTGTTCAAAGATGTCATCCATTTTAAAGAAACTCCAATAATACAAATTGACAACACTGCAGCAATTCGATTGGCACAAAATCCCGAATTTCATAAACGAACTAAACATATTGCGTTAAAACATTTCTTTATTAGAGAAAAGGTAACCGATGGTGATTTAATGGTATCCCAAGTGTCAACTGAAAATCAAGCTGCCGATATGATGACGAAACCTTTGCCGAAACCTCGTTTACAATTTTTACGAAATTGCTTAAATATTAATTAATTAAAACAAGGGAAAGTGTTGAAATAATGTTTTAAAGAATTAATACTTGTTTCATTATTATACTTTGTATTATTTATTCAATCAAAATAGTTTTTGGTATTTCAATCTGTTTGTACTAGTGCCTACGGTCAGTACCGTAGAACCGGGAATACCGGTATTCCCGGTTCTCGGTATTACCGGGAAATGGTACCGGTTTCCCGGTTCTTAATTCATTCCCGGTATTCCTGGGAATACCGGTATTCCCGGTTCCGGTTCTGACGGTATTCCCGGGAATACCGGTATGAATATTTTGTAAAATTTTGTACAATTAAAATTTTTTCTTTGCTTTTACCAAAAAAAATACAAAACATGTGAATAACACCATTTCCATTTTATTTTTTTAATTTTAGAAAAAATAGTTGCTGATTTTTAAATAATTTTACAAACACAACTAAATATTACTGAAATACTGATTAAATAGTGTAATTAAAATATTTTATGGTTTTTGAGAACCGGTACCAGGATCAGAACCGGGAATACCGGTATTCCCGGGAATATATCTAGAACCGGGAAACCGGTTCCAGAACCGGAAATACCGATATTCCCGGGAATACCGAGAACCGGGAAATGGGGGGCACTAGTTTGTACAATTTATAATTTGTCAGTTCAATAAAATCAATAAACTCAATACAAACGCCTTTAAAAAAAAAAAATGAAAAATTCAGTGGGCTATAAAAAAAAATTTGAGACGTTACAGAGCAAAACCCATTGGGGGTTTTGCTACTACACACAAGTACTTTCAAACTGTTTTGGTTTGGCTGAGGCCCTAAGAAATGACCCTTCAATTGTGTCACAGTGTTTTCAGAACGATAATTCTGTTTGTTACTGACAGGTGGGTGCATAAAGTTGAATCTTGTAAAATCCTGTAACTAGTGTACATTATTTCGCATAAATAAAGACCAGTGTTGCCATTTTGACGCTTTTCGGGTATTTTCTGGTGCTTTTTTTGTCTTTTTACCCGGAGTTTTTACGAATACCCTTTTTTAAAAAAACGGGTATTCATGGCGCTTTTTTATTTTTTCGTGACGCTTTTGGTGCTTTTTATAAAAGTTTTGTGATTTTGTTATTATTTCTTTTTGTTGATTATTTTTTTGTTAAGGTCTTTCAGCAAATATTTACTTAAGTTTTTGTAGCAAAACTACAATTTTGTACGTTTTTCTGGACTGTTGTATTTTAAAACAATTCTGAAATTTTCTGGAAAAATTATGAACTGCCTTCAAGTATTTACTGTCAAATTTATTAAAATCAAAGCTATCAAATATCATTCACAAAAGAGGTATTTTATAAAAAAAAATTTTATTTTTTATTTAGCGTATGGTTTACAATACATAAGAAGTTATAATAAATCATAAATTTTTTGAGGGTTTTATTTTAATTTTATAGATTTAATGAGGTTAGCCAATCAACTGCGTCTGCTGTTAAACTGCTGATGTTACTTAATGGCCCTTTGTAAGATAATATGGAACATTCTCGAAGAATGTGGTCTGTTGTTTGCAGAGGAGCACCACATGGACATGTAGGATCATCCACATAGCCCCAGTTGAAGAGAGTTTCTAAAGTTCTACCAGTACCAGTCCGTAATCTATTTAAATTACACCATGCTTTCCTTGGAAGTTTGAGGTCGGTATTGCTGCTTTGTTCATCAAATATGGGACTAGATCGACCTGAATTTGACCAGTCATATGCCCAAGCTGTGCTGATTTCAAAGTTTTCAGTAGATAGATTTTTGGCAAGATCTAAAGGCGCATGTCTTGATTCAAGTCTTCGTCTAGGAGGATTTCTCATATCGGTATATAAAGGAATCCGATCATTGTTTTGAATCTTGTTGTATTCTCTTAATAGTGCCTGTTGTCTTCTCAGTTGTGGAGGTGTGATGTTACAAAGTTTTGGAAGCCACTCTGTTGGCGTTGGGCGCAGTGTTCCAGAGATCAACCTCATCGTTGTGTTAAGTTGAATATCAATTTTTTGTGTGTGGCGGCTATTTAGCCATACCGGGCTACCGTATTCCGCAGCGGAATATACAAGTGAAAGTGCTGACATGCGCAAGCAGTTTGAGTTTGCTCCCCATGAAGAGCCAGTCAATTTTTGTATTATGTTGTTTCTTGTTTTTAGTTTTTGGGAGGTTTTTAAGAGATGTGCGTTAAAGGAGAGGGTTCTATCCAGTGTAATTCCAAGGTATTTTGGGGTGGAGTTGTGTTTAAAATTTTGTGTTAATTGTTATCTTAATATTATTTAAGTTATTTGAATTTCAATTTTATTTTTAGTTTTGTCTCAATAAATTTAGTAAATTCACGAAAAAAATCATATTCTTTTTCTCTTTTTATGTTTTTGGTGCTTTTTACCCTTTTATGTTCCACTTCTACCCCTTTTTACCCTTTTTACCCTTTTTTAATTGTTCTTTTCGAAGTGAAAAAGTACATTTTCAAAATAATTTTTTCAATTTTGAATTTTTTCTCTTGGCGCCTTTTTACCCTTTTTTTGTAAATTTGTACCCTTTTTTACTCTTTTTACAAAATTTTGGCACTTTTCTTCATTTTAGAAATGGCAACACTGATTAAGACGAGTTTAAACTGTTGTAAGAACACAAAGAGTTTTATCCACTCTTTTTTGGTAATTTTAAAGGATATTTAAATGCTTTAAGTCATATCTGTTCTATTTTTTTTCAAAAAATTTTTCTATTTTTTATTAAATTTTTAATAAAATACAAATTTTTGAGAAGAAAATTATGTAATAATTTTTTTTGATGAAATAGAACTTTTGTTTTTGGTCCGTATTGGTCACCGGACTTCAGATATATTGACCAATATCCATAGCACTTATTTCAACGGCTAACTTTTGCGACCGTCTGCGACGCCGACTACAGTGGGGCGATATATAAACGTTGTTTTTACATATTTTTTTAACATATTTTAAAAAAGTGGGCGTGGCAGTTGTCTGACCGCCCCCTTTTTTTGTGATATTATTTCTACAGTCATTGAGAGTATATATACCAAATGTAAAGAAATTATAACCAAAATTACAAATTTTTAAAATAATGGGCGTGCCCCTTAACCGGCCTCCAATATTTTTCATAGAAGTCAAAACGCACATTTATACCGATTTTCAAGTCAATATAATTAAAATTGGATATTTGTCGTCCTAGATTGGCCAAATGTGGCACTGTGGGGTGGTCGGAACCAGCTGTAACCTAAAAGTGCGAATACCATAATCATTTTTTTTTTTGAATATGTATTTGGAATGTGTACGAAAAATTTAACAACAAAAACCAAAATCTTCGATCGAGCACTTTTTTCAAAAATACAGTTTAAATAACAAAAAAAACTATCACTCTTAAAAATTCAAGTATAGATTTTGACCTCCTGATTCCAAATCTGCTTTCAAAATTTTTGTAGCATACAGCGCTTTCGAGATATTCGTGTTTGCAGATTCCAAAAACTGCTATTTTTGTACTTTCTGTTGTTCCACTGCACTATAGGAAATTTTTTGGTATTTTCTGGTCAAAACCCTAAAAGCTGGGATATAAACTCGAAATTTGCCAAGTTTATTTTGCGGTATGTTTTAAGGCTCTGTATAAAAAATTGGCATGATCAGACCTAATAATTCGCGATTTTAATTCAATTTTGTAATTAAATGTTGTAATTTTTTTTTACATCCACGCCCACAAAAGGGAGCGGGCAAAAAAATAATTTTTCTGGTCCCTTCGGTCCAATTGCAGGACTGCTTGTAGCGTAAATTTGGTCAATTTTTAAGCAAATGTACAAAAAGCAAGTAAAAAAGTTAAATTCAGCCTTGCCGAATGTATTGATACCCTCCACAAGTTATTATTATTTAATGCTTTTACGCCAAATTGTGGGCGCATAGTGCCATTACAAAGTTCTTCCATTCTTGTCGGTTTTGTGCCATTGATTTTAGGTGTTGCCATGAGAGCTGTTGGTTATAGGACCGTAATTCATCTAGCAAGCTGCGTCTCCAACTTCCCCTTGGCCTGCCACGCCTTCTATGGCCTTGGGGGTTCCATTCGAGGGCTTCTTGGCCGATATCGTCAGCAGGTTTTCGTAATGTGTGGCCTATCCACCTCCACCTACGTTCTCGGATTTGATGATCTACTCGCTTTTGTTTGCATTTGCGGTATAACTCTTCGTTGGAGATCCAGTTGTTTGGCCACCATATTCGGAGGATATTTCGGAGGCATCTGTTTACAAAGCATTGTAGCTTGTTGTTGAGGTCTACAGAGGTTAGCCATGTTTCACATCCGTATAACAATATGGATTTGACGTTCGTGTTAAATATCCGAGTTTTGGTGTTTTTAGTTATTTGATTCGATCGCCATACGTTATATAATGCTGCAAACGCTCCTTCTGCCTTTCTAATACTTTGTAGAATATCTACACGAGCTCCGCCATCAGGTGTTATTTGGCTGCCTAGGTAAGTGAACTCGTTTACTGTTTCTATTGGGTGACCAGTAATATTAAAAGTTGCCTGTGCAGATCTGTTGTTCATATGTTTGGTCTTGCCTATATTGACTTTTAATCCAACTGGATTAGATATCCTAACTATATCGTCAATTTTCGACTGCATATCTGTTTTTCTATTCGACAGTAAAACAATATCATCGGCGTATGCAAGATCGTTAAGATGATCCATTTTTATAGGGTGCCATATAATACAGCGCTGAGGATGGTTATCGATCGCGTTTATCAATACATCGTCGATAACAATTAAAAAGAGTAGTGGGGATAGAATGCATCCTTGACGGACACCTGATGTAACTTTAATTGCGTCTGATAGTTGGTTGTTATGACGTACCCGACATTGGAAATTTGTGTACTGTGCCCTGATGAGGTCGCATAGTTTTGATGGGACTCCTCTGTGTTGCATTGCAGCCCAAATGCTGTCATGTCTAATGCGATCGAATGCCTTTTCGAAATCAATGAACACTAGGTGTAAAGATTCGCACATCTCGTTTATTTGCTCCAGTATAATACGTAATGTTGCAATATGGTCTACGCAGCTTCGTTGGGGTCGAAATCCAGCCTGTTGTTTTCTTAAAGTTTCCTTGATTTTGAGTTCGATTCGGGTAAGTATGATTTTGCAGATAATTTTAAGGCAGCTGCACAACAACATAATACCGCGCCAATTGTTGCAGTCGCTCAGGCTTCCTTTTTTCGGAATTTTGACTACAACACCTTGTATCCAATCAGATGGAAACACTTCCGTTTCCCATATTTGCTTAAAGAGGGGATGTAGTATTTGGGAAGATTCTGTGTTATTAGAAGTCATTATTTCTATATTTATACCATCAATTCCAGGGGCCTTTCCGTTTTTCATTGCAATTATAGCTTGTTCAATTTCGCTGTGTGATGGGTAGCTGGTGTTAATCCGTGTAATTGGGCTATAGCTTGTTGTCGATCTTTGTACTTCACTTATAGATATCGGGAGATCATCTGGTGCTTTAAAGACTTCTGCGAAATGTTCAAACCATCTCTGGAACTGCTCGCTACTGGTTGTTAAGAGCTGCCCGTGCTTATTCTTGATTGGAGTATTCGGAGTTTTGTTTTTCATAACTAGTCTTTTGCTGCATTCATATAAAACTTTAAAGTTGCCACTTGATGCCGCTGCTTGTGCTTCATCCGCTATGTTGTTGATCCACCTGCGCTTATCTTTTCTGCACGACCGTTTAACCTGATTGTTGAGGTCAGCATATTCTCTCCTGGCTGCATCCTTTAAGGAGCGCGTGCGTGCGCTGTTAATGTCAGCTTTTTTCCCCCTTCTTTTTTCTATCAGACTCCAGCTTTCGTCTGTTATCCACTCTTTACGGGTTTCTCGTTTAATGCCAAGTACTTGTTGACACGTTGTAGTGTAAGCTTGTTTGATTGAGTTCCAATTATCTTCTACAGAGTTTGTGGGTTCAAAGTGTGCGGTTGCAGTTCTTAGTTGTTGATAAAATGTATCTTTTGTTGATGATTGCTTCAGTTTGCTGATGTTATAGCGCTGGTTTGCTTCTGAATTTCGCTGATCGGTACGGACAACCTTAAGTCGTATTGATGCTATAACTAGGTGATGATCTGATGCAATATCTGTGCTACGTTTATTTCTTACATCCAAAAGACTACTTCTCCACATTTTATCGATGCAGATATGGTCTATTTGATTATTAGTAATACCGTCGGGAGATACCCATGTGACCTTATGAACTTTCTTATGAGGGAATATAGTGCCTCCGATGACCAGTTTGTTGCTACTGCAAAATTCAGTTAGAAATTCGCCATTTTCGTTCATTAAGCCTATACCGTGGTGTCCCATTACGCTTTCGAAATCTTCATTGTTGTCTCCTATTTTTGCGTTCATATCTCCCATAAGGATTTTAATGTTTCCTTTTGGTATTTTGCGAAATATACTATTTAGCTTGCTATAAAAATTCTCTTTTGTAGCAGTGTCAGCAACATCTGTTGGGGCGTAACATTGGATTATTGTCAGGTTTCTTACTTTTGTTCTGAATGTTGCTGTTATTATTCTCTCATCCACTGGATCCCATTTGATTAGTGAACGATAAGCTTTTTGGTCCAACAAAATACCAACGCCATGATGATGAGGAGCATTATCGCCTCGCAGACCTGAGAAGAGCAGAACTTGGCCAGTGTTAAGCTTTTATTCGCCATAGTTTATCCACCGTAGTTCAGAGATGCCGAGTATTTCGATGTTTATTCTTGTAGCTTCTTTAGCCAGTTTACCTGCTTGTGCTAGCGTTCTTACGTTCCATGTACCAATTCGTGTCCGGGTTTTCATGCCAAAGGTCGTTGCCAAGTTTTGGGAGTTTATTTCTTTGTTTGTGGTTTCGTTAACAGGTGAGTTTTCGAGAGCAGTAGGTTGTTAACCTAAGGCCTCAAGCCTTTTGATGGGGCTGCCATCTATGCTGAAAAGGCACAGCAGCTCTGAATATACCACCAGAGTATGGTTTTATTGGCATTGGATATTTGATGGCGCCAATTCATCGCCATGTCAATTAGAGCCTCAACGGCACTCAGAATTTAAAGGTTACACGTTGCCAGGCGTGTCCGTCTAAGACCCTCTTCTCTAATCCGCTAAAATGTCCGCCACTGCTTATTCAATTCGCAGTTGCCCTCCATACAACATGGTAGGGTCTTCCACTATCCGCAACCTGTGGAGGCGTCCAGTAGCACTTTAGCTGTGCTTCCCATATGGTTATTATATTTCATCTTTATTAGGGAATTCCAATAAAGATGAAATATAGATCCCGAGGGGGGATCTATATTTCACACCTCCACAAGTGACTAAAGATTATTGCAAAAAACTTTAATTAAAAGGAAATTACTTTAAAAAAAAAATTCCGCAAAAAAAAAATTTTTTTGTAAAAAAAAACCGCGATTTTTTTTTGGCAAAAATATATTCGCACTTGTTTAAATACCATTCGGTGTCCAATTCTGTTAACATATCGCTCCTTTACTTGTATAGTGTCATAACTCAAAATATTTCATTTTGCAGAAAACACGTTTAAAGTTTACTATTGAAACTGGTTTTTAATTGAAAAAGGCCGGTACATAGAAAATGTAATAATGGCGTGTACTCTTCTCAAACGGTGAGTTCAAAAGATATTAATACGAATTTTTGACACAATATAAAGCATGATATAACGAATAATTCTGCATCATTAACTCAAAAAACGCATTTTTTGAGTTATGACACTATACAAGTAAAGGAGCGATATGTCCACCCGCAGCCGAATTAAAGCATTTTGTATTTTTAGGTTATGTTGAATGCACCAAAATTTTTGAGGTGTCCTTACATTTTCGTTCATAACTTTTGAACCGCTGAACCGATATCGCTCAAATGCAATACCAAACTTCTCGGAAGAACTTCCAATAAATATGTTATATTTCAGTCATCTCCGTGTATATTGGCCGTGATCACCATTTCCACAGACAGACATACAGACGGACATCGCTAGAATATCTTAAAATCGATCACTGATCAATTATATATACACTTTATGTAGTCCCAGACAGATATTTTGATGAGTTACAAACGGAATGACAAACTTATATATACCCTCTATCACTATGTAGAGTGGAGGGTATAAAAACGCAAAGGCATTCTTTTCTACTCCATAAAAAGTTGATATTCAGATCTTAACTCATTACTTTCCGCGACACCTCCATATAAAAGTATTTAGGTATTCAGTAAATAAGAAGTACTCCGAATTTTGAAACAACTTTCAACTAATCCCCGGAGTAGTTCTTGTCTACTGAATATCTACTTACTTTTGTATGGAGCTGTCGCGATAGGTAATGAGTTAAGAGCTGAATATCTATGAATTCTGGAGTAGAAAAAATTTTTTGTGTGTTTTTGTCTTGTGTTTTTTGTTATTTTTGTTGTATTTCATTACATTTTTTTTAGTTTTAAAGCACTCCATGGGGAAGTGGTGATGACTGTTTTGCAGGGATCCTTTAATGTCATTTTATTAAAAAAAAAAAAATCAAAAACTAAAAAAACAAAAATTAAACGGCAGCTGGAATCGAACCCGCAACGCATATGATACGAGTGTAGCACACGACCACCGTGGCATTTCTTATATATATTTGTAATTGACTATACGCGTATATTAAAGGGAATAAACCGGGTGTAATATCATTCTATTTAAAAATAAAATAAAAAAAATAAAAACAGAACAACAAAAATCTAAAAATAAAACATCTAGCGGCAGCTGGAATCGAACCGGCAACGAACATGGTACGAGTCTAGCACACTACCACCACGCTATTCCTCATATGTGTTTGACCTAACGCTTATACAAGCCCTGTAGGAAATGTCGATAGTAAAACTGTACTGATTCACTATTGACTTCGTCACCAGTACTACTGACCAGTTATATGACAGGCAATGCTCTCCACTGTACACTCAAAATAATTACTCTGTTAAAAACTCTGTAAAATGACTGTAATCTCAATTCGACACACATTTGACAAAGTTATCTGTCGAAATACAGATTTTAAGAATATACTTTGTATTTTCTTGTAACCGAAAAACAAAATTTTATCTGTAATTCTTTTTACTTTGTAATCTCTATTTTACAGATAATAAACAGAGTTTTTTGTTAAAATACAGATTTTATACATTTTCTCGTAACCAAAATACTAAATTTCAACTGTAATTTTACTTTTTGCTCTGTAATACAGTTTTTAAATAAAAAACTCCCAAATATTTCAACCGCTCTTTAAAAAGCGTCTTAAATTACAATAAAACTTGGTAAATTTTACGAGGATGTCGGGAAAAATTGGAGGTACTCGTAAAATACATCGTTATTTTCACAAAAATAAAAAGAAGTAAATTTACAATTTGGAAGCATTAAAGCTGGCAAATTTACTCGGTGGCATTTTCCAATTGTCAACACTACTTGAACAATAAGGAAAAAGAAATTGATCAGAAATCAAATAGTAAATAAAATAGTAAAATTCTGGTCGCTTCAATATTCAATATTCGCTATCAATATTCTACAAATAATTCTGTAAATTTACAGGTTTTTTTTATCGAAATCATTTTACTGAGTTTTCTTTGTAAAATAACAGAAAAATCTTGCTGGTTGGAAATCTATGGTATTTTCTGCTGGCTCAGCAGAGTATCTCTGTAATTTAACAGAGTGATTTTTTTGAGTGTAGACATTTACATGTGCTTGTCATTGCGAATCCACTAGTGCCCTGAGTACTATTGACTTACTATTGACTAGGTGGTTCTTATAGAACCACATGTAGACATTGGAACCAGAGATTCAGTAGTACATTTTAATAATTCTAGTCCACATTTTTGGAATTTTTTATTAGATTTCCACATTAGTAATAGTGCCTTTAGAATCATTGACTATAGTTTGTATGAGATCATATGGAGACATTGGAACGTTTTACTAGATTAGTGTGGAAATCCATTTCAAGTTATATTTTAAAATTTTCCAAATGTATTAAAAAGGTGTAGACTCTTTGTTGACAATGTCAATAAAAAGTCACCCAAAATAGTCGACAAAAGTGTTGACAAAAGTGTTGAGTTGGAGACACTTGACCCCAGGCTTCCTACTGGGAGGTGTCTGTAGAATAGCAAAAAAAAAATAAACTTAAAACTTGTTAGTTTTTTATAAAACTAGTTGCAGTTTTCAATAAAGAAATATATACAATTTAAAAAAAAAAAAAAAAAAAAAACAGAAATACAGAAATACATAAAAACAAGTAAGTGTTTTCCGGAAAATGTTTGGACTTACATAGACCGATTGGATACATTTTGTTTTAGATCTTTATTTAGTGTAGAAAACACAAACAGATCAAATTTTAGTGATATTTATTTTTTTGCCTATAGACCGATTTAACTGAAGGACTGATTCGATTCCTGTGAAATTTGGAACGATGATTCGTGCATACAAAATTTGATTACATGTTTAATTTCAAAGCGATATCTAATATAATACGGTTATTAGAGTCATTTAAGCCTGATCCAAAGGGGTCGTTTGTATGGGGCTAGTTCTTAACATGGACCGATTTTTTCCAATTTCAATAGGCTTCGTCCTTGGGCCAAAAGATACTTAATTTTCAAATTTCAAGTCAATTGATTGAAAATTGCGATCTGTATCGTGCTTAAGCTGATGGATGGACAGACAGACGGACGGACATCGCTAAATCGACTCAAAAAGTGATTCTGAGTCGATCGGTATACTTCAAAGTGGGTCTAGGACCAATATTTCGGGTAGTTACAAACATCAGCACAAACTCATTATACCCTGTACCACAGTGTGGTGTAGGGTATAAAAACATTTATGGGAGTTCGTTATAAAAAGGTAAATGGACATGAAATTTTATTTGTGGGACCATAATAAGCAGTTCGTTATAACCGAGTATTCGTTATAACCGAGTTCGTTATAAAAGAAGTAGTTTGTGAGAAAATAGTTGCCAAAACGTCGGGATTTTTGAATTAGTTCGTTATAAGCGAGAATTCGTTATAACCGAGTTCGTTATAACCGAGTTGGTTATAACCGAGTTTGACTGTATTTAGTTACTTTTGATTTCATGATAGTTTTTTCTGGGTATTTAAATTTACAGAGTTTTTCTCTAAAAATACTGGCAGCATTTAACCGATATCTTAGTAGAACATCTGTAATTTTACAGTTTTTTTTGTCCAAGTCATTTTACAGAGCAAGAAACGAAGTTATGTGGCTGGCTGGAATTGTATGGTGTACTCTGTTAAATTAGCAGAGTTTTTCTGTAATTTAACAGACTAATAATTTTGGATGTATAAAAAATGTGTAATTTTCGGTATATTGCGTCTAAACATAATTTTTTTTTAAATATTTTTGCGCAAATTAAGGTGCTGTGTATCTTTTTATACAAACATTTTTTTTTCAGTGTATAATAAAAACAAATACAGTCGAACTCGGTTATAACGAACTCGATTATAACGAATTCTCGGTTATAACGAACTAATTCTAAAGTCTCGACATTTTGGCAACAATTTTCACACAAAATACTTCTTTTATAACGAATTATGTTTACCAAACTCACAAATGGTTAGAAATTGTTGGTTAATATTATTTTTTTGATCAAATTATTATTATTTATTTTTTTAAAGTTTTCTTCTCAATAAGTAGTTTACTTTCAAAAAAACGTCAAATAAAACAAAATTGGAACAATTTTTTTGGAAATAAAACTAGGTTGATACAAAATATACCCCGCTTATAGCGAACTTCGCTTATAACAAACTATTTTTACTGGTCCCTCGGAGTTCGTTATAACCGGGTTTGACTGTAGATGAAGCTGGAGAACTCGAAAGCTATGTATTTTGCATCACCCTATCTGTAACCCTGCAAACTTATAAATACCTATTACATCTATTAAATAAGATTTGTTGTAAATAAGTGTTTATTAACTTTTATCCCCAAGTAATAAAAAAAGAAATACAGATTTTTTTGTGTCTACGAAATCCCCAAGATACAGATAACAAAAGTTGACTAATTGAATTTTCTTTATTTTATTTACTAAACAAATTTGTTTAGCTACAAACATATGCATGTGTACTTTTTAGATTTGTATATCTACATTAACCCAGCAAAGCATTTTATTGTAAATCACTATTTTCTTCGTCTCATCAACTTATCAGGGGGCTGGCTATCACGTAAAACGAAAACGATAGACGATGCATAAACAACATCAAAATACATATCGTTTTGAAGGGAAATTTACAAATTTTTCATAAGGGCTCAAGTTTAAAAAATGAAGAAGAAAAATTGAATTTCTAAAAATTATTGACATTTCTGGTGTTCCCATACCGATTTCAAGCACTCCAATTAGTGTTATCATCAGTAGGATTTTAAATGTCGGTTTGTGTTGTTAATGGAAATTGTTTTTTATATATGTGAATATTTATAATTTCTACAGAATAAATTTTAACAGTTTCCAGTAGAGTTTGCATAACGATTAAAATCGTAATCGTAATCGCTATTAATCCCACCAATTAATCGAAATCGTAATCGACAAAAAAATTATACGATTACGAAAAATTCGGGCATGAAGTTTTATCAAAAAACTTATTTTTTTCTCTGGTTGCAGACTGAAGACCTTCTTTCTAAATTTCCTTATAAATTTTCACACAATCAGATCTTTAGTTGGCATTGGCAGGTATTCTGACACGAAATTGGAAATATTATAGTTTTCGGGACGCCCAAATATATCCGGCCATATTTTTTTAAATTTGTATACCCTCCAACCGCAGTATGGGGGAATACTAATTTAGTTTTTATACCCTCCACTCTAGTGATAGAAGGTATATATAAGTTTGTCATTCCGTTTGTAACACCTCGAAATATTGGTCTAAAACCCCATAAAGTGTATATATTCATGATCCTCGTTCGATTCTAAGACGATCTAGCGATGTCCGTCCGTCCGTCCGTCTGTCCGTCTGTCTGTATGTCTGTTGAAAACACGCTAACTTTTGAAAGACTTTACGGAGGCTCTTGAAGTTTGGCATATATGTTGGGCATTTACCTGATCAGGTTGGTATTGCAATCCAGCAAAATCGGTCCAGTGGATCAAAAGTTATGAGCAAAAGAGTGAATTTCGGCAAGGGTTTTTCACGAATTTACGAGATAAATAACACGATAACTTTATAAAGAGGACTCTGAGGATGCTGAAGCTTGGCATATATATTTTTCGTTCCCCTGGGTTGGTTCGTATTGAATTTTAGCCCAATCGGTCCAGTGGTTCCAAAGTTATTAGCAAAACCGTAAATTTCAGATTCGCCTCACCTTAAATTCACGTTTTGAAAACCCGTTAAACATGTTTAGTCACAAAAATATTTTACAACGCATTTTTGTCAGTCAAAAATATTTTTACACTAAAAGAAGAAAAAAAAACTCTCAAAAATAATTATACACTCAAAAAAAAATTTACACTCAAAAAAAAATTTAGTAAATTATTTTTTTTTTTTTTTCAAAAATTAGTTTAAAAAAATGTTTTTTTACCCAAAATAAAATATTTCTAATCAAAAACGTTATTTTTTTCACTTTAGAAACTTTACTATATCTTAAAAAGGGCATTCATTGATTCGGCCAAGTCGAATTTAACTTTCCTACTTGTTTTTTTTTTAGTTTTAGATAAAAAAATTCAGAAGGGCATTTTTCGTATTTTTCGAGAAAATCGCATTTGAATATTGGATTTCACAAAAATTCTATAAATCCCTTGTATTTTATTGGGTCAACATTGCGTATAAGTAACGACTATTTGCGAAACCAATAAATTTTTGTTACTCATACGCGGTGTTGACACAATAAAATACAAGAGAATTACAGAATTTTTATGAAATCTAATATTCAAATTCTATTTTCTCGAAAAATACGAAAAATGCCATCCTGATTTTTTTTGTGTGAAAAAAAACAAACTTAAAAAAAACAAGTAGAAAAGTTAAATTCGACTTGGCCGAATCTATGAATACCCTCCACAATGCCCTTTTTAAGTGATAGTAAATTTTCTAACGTGAAAAAAATAACATTTTTGGTTAGAAATATTTTACTTTCTGTAAAAAAACTTTTTTTTATTAATTTTTGAAAAAAAAAAAAAATTACTAATTTATTTTTTGAGTGTAAAATTTTTTTGAGTGTATTTTTTTTTTGTTTTAGTGTAAAAAAACTTTTTTTGTTAATTTTTGAAAAATAAAAAAAAATAATTTACCAATTTTTTTTTTAAGTGTAAAATTTTTTTTTAAGTGTTAACTTTTTTTTGGTTAGAAATATTTTATTTTCTGTAAAAAAACTTTTTTTTATTAATTTTTGAAAAAAAAAAAAAAAAACTAATTTTTTTTTTGAGTGTAAAATTTTTTTTGAGTGTATTTTTTTTTTTGTTTTAGTGTAAAAAAACTTTTTTTGTTAATTTTTGAAAAAAAAAAAAAAAAAATAATTTACCAATTTTTTTTTTGAGTGTAAAATTTTTTTTGAGTGTAAACTTTTTTTTAAGTGTATTTTTTTTTTTTTGTTTAGTGTAAAAATATTTTTGTGTGCAAAAATACCTTTTAAAATATTTTTCTGACTTACAAATGTTTTTAAAACATGTTTAACGGGTTTTCAACACGTGAATTTAAGGTGAACTAATCTGAAATTTACGGTTTTGCTAATAACTTTTGAACCGCCGGACCGATTTGGCTGAAATTTGAAACGAACCGGACCAGAGGAACGGTTAATATATATGCCACACTTCAGCACCCTCAGAATTGCCGTTCGAAAGTTACAGTGTGTTTTATCTCGTAAATTCCAGAAAATCCCTTGCCGAAATTCACTCACTTGCTTATAACTTTTGAACCACTGGACCGATTTCGCTGGATTGCAATACCAACCTGACCAGGTAAATGTCCAACATATATGCCAAACTTCAGGAGCCTCCGTTAAGTCTTTCAAAAGTTAGCGTGTTTTCAACAGACAGACAGACAGACAGACAGACAGACGGACAGACGGACGGACGGACGGACGGACGGACGGACGGACGGACGGACGGACGGACGGACGGACATCGCTAGATCGTCTTAAAATCGATCGAGGATCATGAATATATATACTTTATGGGGTCCTAGACCAATATTTCGAGGTGTTACAAACGGAATGACAAACTTATATATACCCTCTATCACTAGAGTGGAGGGTATAAAAAAAAATTGGCCGGATTTTTGATAAAAATACTTTTTTAAAAAATTAAAACTTTCAGAACGGTTTCTTAAAATTTTACAATATAAAAATTTTTAGTAGATATCCCATAAAAAATATACATGTATGTTAATTTTTGCGATGGTGGTGCATTTCGTAAATTTGATAAATACTTAATCAAGGGACCTCGACACAATTTTTACAATTTTTCTTATATTTAACCACGCCTCATATAGTTGCATATAGGGCTATCCATACCATCTATTCAGACATTAATGGGACATACATTTTGAAAGGTAAATTTTAAAAGAGTTTATTTTAAAAAAAAACTCTTGCAATAATATTTATTTAAAAAATCGATTAATCGATAATCGCGATTAACGGCCATTTTTTTAATCGTAATCGCGATTATGAAATATCTCGATTATTTGCAAACTCTAGTTTCCAGCAATTCTATTCTAGCAATCTCAACCTCACTTCATACTTTCTTTCACCTTTTAGTCTCTTACATTATTTCGCAAGGGTTACCAACATGATCTGGAATTACAGACACAAATGAAGGAATTTTATGTTTCTGAGAGGTGACAAATGGTGACATATTTTGTCAGTAATAATGTTTTTTTCTGTAAGTACAGATCGAGCTCGGGATCTAATTATATTTCTTATGCGGGTTCAAATTGAAAAAAGAAAAATTGAATTTCTAAAAATTATAGACATTTCTGGTATTCCCATACCGGTTTCAAGCACTCCAGTTAATGTTATCATCAGTAGGATTTTAAATGTCGGTTTGTCTTGTTAATGGTTTGGTCGGTTTGTCTTTATTAAATTATTAAAGAGTGTTGTCTAATCCAGAAACATTAAAAAATTTGGAAACATTTTGATTGGTTTAGGAGCAACAAGACTCCAAATAATGGGAAATTTTTCTAACTATGAGGAAAAAACTTTAGTTCATGTACTTGAAAATAATTCATAAATTTCATTTAAAGGATTTTATTAATTTTAAGAAATTTCCCCAACTCTACACTCAAAAAAAAAAAACTGTAAAGTTAGCAAAAAATTTAGTTAAATTTAACTAAAAAAACACCTGATTTTGAACCAACTAAATTTCTAGTTAATTTAACAAAAAATATTTAGTTAACTTTTCGTAGAATGAATGTAGCAAAAAAACCGTAATTTTAACTAAAAATTCAGCTGAAAATTTCGTAACATTTTTTATTAGTTGAATTCAGCTAAACTTTTTGTAAAAAATTTTAAGTTTGTAAATATTGGTTTTAAACACTAACACTTCACTTATTTTTTCTTATTTTTTTCACAGCATTAAGTTCAGCTTAAGTAGGACTTATGAGATTTGCGTAGAAGGCTACACAAAAAATGTTTAAAATTTTTCACTTGATAAAAATGTTACAAAAATTCAGCAAATTAATTAGTAAAAATTCGTAAACTCAGTTTTAAAGTCAACAAAAAAAATTAATTCCAAATTTGTACAAAACTAGTATTTTCGTAAATTGAACTTAACTAAAAAAAGTAGTTAAAACGCTAATTTTAACTAAAAATTTGCTAAAAAGCCAGTAAACTCGAGTTAGCAAAAAAAATTTTGTTAACTTTACAGTTTTATTTTTTTGAGTGTAAAAAAAAATATTTTTATTTTTTTTTTTAAGACATATTTCTTAATAATACACTCGTAATAATAACTCTGTAAAATACTCTGTAAAATGACTGTAATCTCAATTCAACAGATATTTGACAGAGTTTTCTGTCAAAACACAGATTTAAAGAAAAAACTTTGTATTTTGTTGTGACAAAAAAACAAAGTTTCCTCTGTTATATTACTTTTTACTTTGTAATCTTAATTTTACAGATAATTAACAGAGTTTTCTGCTAAAATAGAGATCTAAGCAAAATACTTCGTATTTTTTTATAACCAAAAAAGTTTTCTGTTTTGAGTAGTTTTTGTTTTTGTTACCAAACATCAAAATTTTATCTGTAATTTTTACAAAATAACATGCATTTACCTAAACTCTGTAAATTTAAATAGTTTTTTCTGTAAATTTTTTTTTGCATTAAATATATGTAAATTTCATAGTTTTCCTTGCTAAATGGTGGTTTATTTAATCAATATTTTACTAGAAACTCTGTAAATTAACAGTTTTTTTTGTCCAAATCATTTTACAGAGTTTTATGGTAAAATTACAGAGTTTTCTCTGTTAAAAAAGCTTTCATATTTAACCAATATTTTACTATAAACTCTGTAAATTAACAGTTTTTTTTTCTGCCAAAATCATTTTACAGAGTTTTTTAGTAAAATTACCAAGAAATGTTGTTAGCTGGAAAAGTATGGTGTACTCTGTTAAATTAGCAGAGTTTTTCTGTAATTTAACAGAGTTATTATTTTAAGTGTATATACCAAATTTAATTTTAATTTGCTGCCAATTTGTTTACCATATTTATGTTCTTGAAATTTAGGAAGTGTAATTCTTAGAATTTAGTTAAAAACTTCATAGAAATTAGTTAAAAACTCGTAGAACTAGTTAATTTATTTTGGTAACGTTTGATTTTTTTTTTTTTAAATGTGAAACTTTTTAAAAAAATAAATTGATAAATTTTGAGTAAATTTTTACTTTACACAATTAAAAAGTAACTAAAAAAAAATCGAAAAATTTTTAATTAAATTTTTAATTGTGTCCATTAAAAATTTACTAAAATTTTTTAGTAAGCATTTATTAAGTTTTTCTTAAAAATTTACTCAATACTATTAAATCGTTTACTGGTGCAAAATTGAGTAATTTTTTGTTCAATAGTATTAAAAATTTACTCAAATTTTTTTTATTTTTTTCTGTGTAAATTGGTGAAGTGGAAAAAAACTTATCAAAAAGGAGGCTTACGCTAAAACGAAATATTGCCCATTCCATGAGATATATCCCAATCTTTAAGAAATGTCACATAATGCCATGAAATATTGCATATAAAACCCCTTAGGAAGTGAAGATACATAGATTGTTAATATGTTCAAAAAAATGTTGGGGGGTAAAAGTGAAGGGGGGTCGGTCTAACTTTTTACCCCTCTATGCGTCGCCTTGAGGGCGGTTAGAGCGGATTTAGTAAAACAAAGTTATAAAAAAAAATAATTGTATGGGGACCACCTTAAGGGTTAGAGATAGAGGGTAAGTATGATCTAAAAAATGTTCGGGTTGAAAAACAAATGGGGATCGGTCATACATTGACTACTCTTAAGGCACTCTTGGGATAGTTATAGCGGTAGGAACAATTTGTTATAAAAATGTTGTTTTCGCATGGAAGCCCCAATAGGGAGTGAAGATAGGGCTTAGGTATGTTTGGAAAAAAATGTTAGGGTGAAAAAATCTCACATTTTACCTAGCTTTTGGCGACTCTGAGGCAGTTGTGGGGCTTTTTGTGAATTCTTACACCTACAGGCCCAACACAAAAAGCTCCACAACTGTCCCTGAGTCAGCTAAAAAGAGGTAAAATGTGAGGCGGAACCCATTAATTTTCCCTCCCGAATATTTTTTTCAAACATACCTAACCCCTTTCTATACTCCCTAAGGGGGCTTCCATACAAGGATTACAACGATAAAATTGCTCCTACCGCTAACTATATTACGGGTAGCTCTTGAGGAGTCAAATGTATGACCGACCCTTTTTAAGCATTTAAACAATTTTAAAAATCTTAAATTCGTAGATTTTCATAAAAAGCCGCAAGCGCGACCTTTAAAAATCCCCAAAAAAAATTAATTTTTCTCATTAAAAGGAACAAGTTTAGGGGGTAAGACCTAAAAAAAAAAAAAAATTCTTGGCACTCTTCCATATATTCATTTGGCACAAACTCAATCAATCTCAGCTTTTTACAGAGTTGTGTTTTTCTCATTATTAACCCTTAATAGGAAATGTCCGTTAAGTTTGAATTCTTGTTTCATATTTCTAATTCTTAGAAATATAACTAAATTGCAATGTATCTTATAACCCAGTGTGCAAAATGAGTCGAAATCGAATCGATAAAGATTCATTTTCTCGGAAAATTTCTTCGATATCGAGTTCGATATAAAGTCGAGATAGAACGTGTTTTCTAATGTAGCATGCAAGGTGATATCGAATCGAAAAACCTGTCGAAACCGAATCGATATCAAGTTCGATCTAACGTCTACATAGATCGTGTTTCCTTAGTAGGTCACATTACGATATCGAATCCACTTAGTGTTGCTTTTTCGATTCGAGTTTTAGTGGAAGTACTGTATGTATTTCGACATGAAAAAAGTACTCTAGATTTCACTAAATCGTT
The DNA here is from genome assembly GCA_963921195.1 of Pegoplata infirma. Lineage (NCBI taxonomy): Eukaryota > Metazoa > Arthropoda > Insecta > Diptera > Anthomyiidae > Pegoplata > Pegoplata infirma. Next base: position 165,529,478 of record OY992538.1, read on the forward strand.
TTGATATCTTATAAAATCTAAAGAAGTTTTAAAATTGATTTTTTATATTATATACTACTACATACATATTTATATTTATGTAGGTATGTATATTCCAAATTACAGTTAAAATATCAATAATAGTGTTGCATTATTCGCGATTTAAAATTCTTAAAGCTATTTTTAAAATATTATTAAGAAGTCCAGCGTTTTTTTATTGTTATTTTTTATTTGATAAATAATAATTAACATATTTTAATAATTATTATTAATAAAAATTAAATATAAACAAAAAAATATAATATTTACGAAAAAATTAGTACAGATTGTAATAATAAAAATTACCGACGATGGTATTTTCCTACTTTTAAGTGCTAGAGAAGTAATTATGGTGCGTAAAAAATCTTTGTTGAAGTTCCAGCCCATGCGAATTTGTTTGCAACTTCGTCTTTGAAGCTGCGACGAATTAAATCTTTTGCATTTCTGCCACCAAAATTATGTCTGTTAAAAATATTTCAATTTTCTGTTAAAAATAAAAAAAATTTATAAGTTATCTTTTTACACAAGCGTCGAACCAGATTTAAATTACGTGGCGTAAGGCGTAACGCCCAATAATTTTTCGTTTATACAATTAAACGGACGTAAATATTTCAAGTTTGATGTGTTTGTTTTTTTTACGTCTTGCGCGACGCAATTTGATTATGGTTCGACCGGAAACAAAACAATGATTTTTAATAGTAATTGACATTATTACTTACATACATACCAACAAACGCATTTTCTTTCATATTCCTTTCAATTAATTGCGAAAGCATTAAACTCCTCCAAGCTTTTGGATTTGGAAGGACTGAAGCTAAAGCCATTTGTTAAAAGAGCATCCTCTTAAATTTGCATTATTCTGCTTGAACGACTTGTATCCATTCCTTTGGTATTTGCCATTCAGCGAAAAATTTGCAATTTGTATTTTAAATGCAAATAAAAGGAAATTGTTTGATTTTTTTTATTTTGTATTTATTTATTGACAATTTTTTAAAAGTATTTTTTTTGGTTCTTGATAATTTGTTTGAGGGTCGAACCTGAATCAAATTGCGTCGCGCAAGACGTAAAAAAAAACAAAAACAAACACATCAAATTTTAAATTTTTACGTCCGTTTGATTTAGGTACGTCACATTTAAATACTAGAAACGAAAAATTATTGGGCGTTACGCCTTACGCGACGCAATTTGATTCAGGTTGGACGCTGAAGGTTGTTTTGTTAAAGTTTTAAATACCTTATGATAGGTTGTAATTTTTATTTTTAATTTATGTGGGAATTTATGTTCTGGAGCAGATAATAAGACTACTAACAATAAGTAATTATTCTCAGATTTCTACATTTAGTAATTAGTCAGATTCCTACACTCAAAAGAAAAACTCTGTCAAAAAAAAGCCGAACAATTTTGAACATTTTACTTAAGAGATCTTTTCAATTGATCTTAAGAAATCTATTAATAAAAAGGGATATCTGTCTCTGATACAATTTTGTACAGAACAAAAAGTTAATTGTAAGACAATTTTCGGATTAAAAAAACTTAAGATTTTAGGCATTATAATATAAGAAATCTTTTTTGTGTATATAAAGGTTCTGGTTCTAAGAGATTTTAACCCCAGCTTTACTTTTAAATTTAGGTGATAACTGCATATGTATCCGAAAAAAAAATTGCACCAGTTTCATGTTGTTTTTTGATTAACGGAGAAATATTCGAAAAACTGAAAAATTTCGACTCGAGATAGTACGGAGTAAAAACATTTTTTTCGATTTTTCAAAAAATACGATAAACTATAAAATATAGAGCACAAATCGAATCTATATTGATTCTTTTAATCGAAGAAAGTTCGAGAATAGTTCGAGACAAAGAGCCGCCTCGAAACTGTGCAGACTGGGAAGTTGTGTTGTACACTTAAAATTTTATGTAATTAACTGTTTGTAGTTTATTTAAAAAGTGTTACGTTTTGCCGTTTTTAAAAGAAAAAACATTTGTTCAATGTTCAGTTTTTTTAAATGACTATTACTGTCCTTTCTTTCAAAAATAACAATATAAAAAATAAAGACTTTCATTAGCATTAAATTTTTAAAGTCATTTATTTTTGTTCTATAACCAAAAATAAGTGATTCTTCTTTAATTTTTAATGATTTGTGTTCATTATTTTTTTTTTTAATTGTTGGCTTTTTTTAAAGAAAAATCATTAGTTTTTACCTACTTGTGTTGGCTATTATTTGTAGACAAAAAATTCAAAAAATTATTTATAGAAATATAAAAACATGTTTGTATCAAGTGACTTTGGCACGATGGGTACAGTGTCTGGCCACATTGAAGTTGGTTGCGGGATCAATTCCCCAAACATTTTATTAAAAATTTTTTAAAATAAAATTCAATAGAAAATTTGTAAAAATAACCTACGAAATCATTTATTTTTAAAGTTTTCGCTTGTAATTTTTTCGTATTTGTTAGTTAAAAAATTAAAGTGAAGTTATTTTTTAATGTTCAATGTTATTTATTTTAGAAAATTTTATTAACAGTAAAAAATAAATGTTGGTGTTTGTTAAAACAAATGTATAATTAATTGGATGGTTTTCAAATGTTTTGTCACTTGTTTAAAATATGTTTTTCATTTGTTTTTGCCTACAAAATATTTTAATTATTTAATTAATCAGAATTTTTAACAAATATTTTGCTGGGATGTCTTGTCTATCTGACTACATACATGGGTGAAATCAAAAAATGTCAGTGTTTTTGAGCCAAAATTGTACAAACAAAAAATTTTAATTTTTGGTAAATTTTTTTATTAAAATCGATATGTTACATCACTACTAATATAACTATAAAAGATCTCTTCTACAAACTGTTTCAAAAAAATTTTATCGACATTTTTATGATTTTTTTGGTGACGGAGTTTACATTCACCTTAGAAAAATACATTAAATTTTTTGAATTTTCTTTGAAAACATTTTATTGTAATTTAAAACACTTATTTATGTAATTCCTAACAATTTTTGTAATTAGGATTTTTTCCTGGTTTTTGTTATTAAAGATTTTACAATTATTTTTTATTTTAATAGGATTTTTCTAAGGAAATGTAAAATAAATTTATTATTATTTCTGTTAAAATAAGTTTTTTTACTTTTTTGAATGACTAGTGTTAATATTTGCGTCGGTTTTAACAACTTCATAAGGTTTTTTAATGCAATCTGCAAAAAAAAATAAAAAAGTTGACGGAGTTTACAGAGACGGAGTTTACATTTGATCAATTTTTGCCCTTTTTTTCGAAAACTATTTGTCGGAAATTGGTTTCCGAAAAAAAATCATTAGATGTCAACTAGATACGTCAAAATATGACGATATTTCTGATGCACGCTAAGTAGTTTTGTTGTAAACGTGGAGACGGAGTTTACAGCATTTTTCGATTTTTCATTTATGATTTAGCTTTTCATACAGGGAAATTAATATGCAGGGAGCAAACTTGAAACCAATGATGCAGAATGATACTTTATAGCCTCGCGTTTAATAAATGGGTCAATAACCTATTATTTTTCTAAACACAATACGTCAAAAACAACAAAATTGTCAGTTTCCATAATATCTAAAAAAAGTGTAGAAAAATCGTTACACAATTGAAGCCGTGTTTGTATGGGTAAAAGAAATAGTTATGACTATACAAAAATATTTTTTAAGAACGTCAACATGCCCTCTTTAAAAATGTAGTCAATTATTAAGAGTTTGGGTTATTGGTTTTTAAGATATAACCGGTTAAAGTTTAAAAATTGAAAATGTTACTGCACAGAGAGAACAGTTTAGTTGTGCCAGCCGAATTTAGAGCCAACTGCGTAGATTAATTACAATAACCGAAATTTTCGGTTGCGATAACCAAAACTTGTTTTGAAAATTTAACTTCTGTTGTTTCAAATAAATTTCGGTAATCGTAACCGAAAATTTTGGTTGTTGTAATTAAACCATGCAGTTGGCTCCAAATTCGGCTGGCACAATTAAACTGTTTTCTCTGTGTGGCGACGGAGTTTACATTTGGCCTACAAAAATGAAAATAACTTGTTTAAAATAGCTTACTAGTATCCGGATTGTTGTTAGTTATGTAGAACGCCAATCAATGCGACGTTGTACATTTAAAAATATGCGAATTAGGGGTATAACCAAAATAAGAACCTATCATAACGGTATGGGCAATGTTATACTGATAACAAAAAACGGTATCCGGGGTCATTTTGGTCCAAAAACCTTCGGCACCGATTGCAATTTCTAAAACACCTCAAATTTTAATTTTTGTATGTTTTATGGTGGGAATCCGTCCCTTTCAACGATATTTTGATTTTCGTCGTTTTACAACAAAAATAAAACTAGAAAAATTAGCAGTATGATTTTTAACATTTGAAACATGGGTTGAATAAATATTTGAAAAAAAATATTAGCAAAAACTTCATCGCGATCGGTGCCGAACCTTTTTTAACATTCGCGAAAAAAAGAGGACGCATTTCTTATTGATTTTCTATGTACTTTCTCACTATGATAGGCCCTTTTTGATATTTTCAAAAATATGCAAATGGTTATATCCCTAATGCGAATACTTTAACCCATGTATGAGATATTACACGATTACATGGTTTGGTTGACATTTTTTGATTTCACCCACATACTAATATAAGTTTCAAAAGACATATTTTTTCTGTTTTTACAAATTACATACAACAAGAAAACTTATCAAAATGTGATACAATTCACACATGTTATTTTTCTTTTTTCAAATATTTAAAGCTAGTATGGCTAAATATAATAGAAACACTTTTGATCTGTTTAATCTTTAAGGTACTTCATAGTCCTTTCAAAAGGACTCCGTGTCGTAGAAGGAATTTTCAAAATAAAATTTATATAAAATAATATTTGTTAAAAACAATAAATTTTCAAGCTCGAGGTCTTTAAAATGTATTGTTTTTAACATATATTAAAAGAAGGTCGAATAAAAACAACATTTATTAAAATAATATTTTTTTTTTAATTTTTGGCGACAAAATATAAACCAAAAACTTGTAAATAAAATTGAAGGATTTTTACAGCCTAAACAGCCTAAGAGTATACGACATATTCGTACCGAACTTCAGGAGTCTAGATTTTTTAGTTTGGACTCAATGCCTCGTACAGGCAGGCGGAGGGATATCGCTAGAAAGTCTGAGAATTCATCATGGATCAAGAATCTTAAATCGATATTTTTCGCCTGTGGCTTAAACTCAATTGACTTTTAGGTACAATTTCACAATAAGTAAATTGTAAATGCTTTAAACAAATATTAGTTTTTTGGTAAAAAAAAACAAAGTAAATTAAATGTTTTAATGAATATTTATGTACACAAAAACATTATCTTTGCTAATCCTTGGAGATTTCGTGTATATAAGAAATTTATTTTTATGTTTAAAAGTCATGTTTATATTGAGAGACATTTACTTAAAAAAAATGTGTAAATCCTTAAAAAATCTTATTGATACAAACACTAAACGGAATGTTATTTTAAGACTGAAAAAAACATGCATCACTTTGGGACAACTTGGAAAAAAAACCTTATAATATTACGACAGTTAACAGCATTTATCTTGGAGCAAATTGGATGAAATGGTTAAATTAAGGGCGATTTTTTGGCATGTCGCTGAAAATAAGTTTGAATAGTAGTTTAGTTAAACTTTATTAAATTAAAACCAAGTTCAACCAAAAATTTTCTTTTTGAGCTAAAATTTATAAAAAAAAAAATGCCTGCGAATTTTGTACTCTTGCTCAAAACATTAAATTATGGTAATGTTTTGCTGAAGATTTGGGTGAACTTGCCAATGTTAAGTTTTTTTTAGAAAAAATAATGTTATATTCATCTGCCATTTGATCAGGGTTGCCAGAATTGTTGGGTACAAAATCGTCAAAAATGTACGATTTTTATAAAAAAAATCGTCAAAATCGTCATCCAATTTGCAAAAATCGTCAAAATAAAAAAGGTATATTTAACCTTGATTAAAGAGTAATTCTAAGACATTCAAGCGATTTCCGCCCGTCTGTTGAAGGCATGATGCAGTCCAATTCCAAAAGAGCTAAATCCATACAGTTTGGCACAAATATATCTTATGGACATTGGATGATTCAGTTCGAAAATTGGCAAAATCAGACCAAGAAGAACAAAGTTCCCCCTTGTAAAACTAAACCTGCGTCCGATTTGTATACCCTCCACTTAGTGATAGAGGGTATATATAAGTTTGTCATTCCGTTTGTAACTCATCGAAATATCGGTCTGGGACCCCATAAAGTATATGGGGCATTCCAAGCCAAATCACTCACTTTTAGACCCGACCCCTTTCGATTTATTTTATTTTTGGATATGTTTTAGTACTTACTAAATGCAACTTGGACACCAATTTTCAGCCTTTTATTTCAAGATGGTGTTGAGTAATCAATTTTTCAAAATGGCGATTTTCTCAAAAAAATTAAGAAATTGAAATTTTCAATTAATTTTGACCATTAAAAAATATAGATATTTTAAAAAAAGTTGGACAACGTTTTGTTGGTATTTAAATGCAGTTTTAGAAAAAAATATGAAAAAAATTATTCGAAGTAATTATCACTTATTTTTTGACGTTTAAAAATTAAAATCGACTTTTTGAAAAAGTCCGAAACCTTCGATTTTTTTGTAAAAAATTATAAAAATTCTACTCTAAATTGCGCAACTTTTAAGCCATAATTCGAGATGTGATCACAATTCTTTTTATTTTTTTTTTAAATTTTAAAAATTGCACCTTTTATTTTTTGGCTCTGATTTATTTTATATGGTGCTCCAAAAAAAATAAATTGGTAGATACTGACCATAACTTACCCTAGATATATTCATTTCGAGGTAGAAATACGTCTCACAAAAATTTAGAGCGATCGGAAATGAGTAAGGCGTTCCTCATTGGCCTTGAAGTTTAGAAAACGGATTGCAAGGAAAAATATGAAATTTTTTCTGTTTTCTCAATATTTTTGGTATTTTAAGTTAAGTTTAAATTCAAGCAATTACAGAATTATGATGTAGAGTAAAATGCCTTTCTAATAAGATACTAAAAACTAAAATCGGTTGAAAATCAGCCAAGTTATTACAACTTCCCCAGGCATCTAACGTGTGGCAGACAACTTGATTTAGCAATACAATCCGATTTGTGAAATTCATTGAAATTTTCTACTGTAATAACATTTTTTTATTCTTCAAGTTCAAATGTAATAAGATGACAAGTATTTTTCATATTGTGTTTTGCTAACATGTTTTAAATTAATGCTAAAAATGCCTGCATTTTCAACACCCTTTTGAAATCTCTATTTAAAAAAAAAATTTTTTTTTTGTTTTAAAATTTGGAAAAACCAAAAAAATATTACACTGAAACATTAATAATGAAAAAATGTTATTACAGTAGAAAATTTCAATAAGTTTAAAAAAAGGGACTCGTATTCTTTAATCAAGCGGTATGACACACGCTAGATGCCTTGGGAAGTTGTAATAACTTGGCTGATTTTCAACCGATTTAAGTTTTTAGGACCTTATTAGAAAGGTATTTTACTCTACATCACAAATCCGTAATTACTTGAAATAAAACTTAACTTAAAATACCAAAAATATTGCGAAAACAGAAAAAAATTCATATTTTTCCTTGTAATCCGTTTTTTAAACTTTAAGGACCATGCTAAACGCCTTACCCATTTCCGATCGTTCTAAATTTTTGTGAGACGTATTTTTACCTCGAAATGAATATATCTAGGGTAAGTTAGGGTCAATATCTACCAATTTATTTTTTTTGGAGCACCATATAAAATAAATCAGAGCCAAAAAATAAAAGGTGCAATTTTAAAAATTAAAAAAAAAAATAGAAAGAATTGTGATCACATCTCGAATTATGGCTTAAAAGTTGCGTAATTTAGAGTACAATTTTTACAATTTTTTACAAAAAAATTGAAGGTTTCGGACTTTTTCAAAAAGTCGATTTTAATTTTTAAACGTCAAAAAATAAGTGATAATTACTTCGAAAATTTTTTTCATGTTTTTTTTCTAAAACTACATTTAAATACCAACAAAACGTTGTCCAACTTTTTTTAAAATATCTATATCTTTCAATGGTCAAAATTAATTAAAAATTTCAATTTTTTAATTTTTTTGAGAAAATCGCCATTTTGAAAAATTGATTACTCAACACCATCTTGAAATAAAAGGCTGAAAATTGGTGTCCAAGTTGCATTTAATATGTACTAAAACATATCCAAAAATAAAATAAATCGTAAGGGGTCGGGTCTAAAAGTGAGTGATTTGGCTTGGAATGCCCCATATATATTCATGATGCCCGATCGATTTTAAGACATTCTAGCTATGTCCGTCTGTCCGTCTGTCTGTCTGTTGAAAATGCTCTCGCGGACAAAATATTGCACAGAGATGACTGAAACGTAACATATATATTGGAAGTTCTCCCGAGAAGTTTGGTATTGCATTTGAGCGATATCGGTTCAGCGGTTCAAAAGTTATGAACGAAAATGTAAGCACACCTCAAAAATTTCAGTACATTCAACATAACCTAAAAATACAAAATGCTTTAATTCGGCTTCTGGTTGACATATGTGAACATAATTGAGCACCAAATGGTATTTAAACAAGTACGAACATATTTTTTGACAAAAAAAGAAAAAAATCGCGGATTTTTTTTTTACCAAAATTTTTTTTCGCGGAAATTTTTTTTCATTTTTTTCAAAAGTAATTTCCTTTTAAATAAAGTTGTTTGCAATAATCTTTTTGACATTGTGGAGGGTATCACTACATTCGGCAAGGCCGAATTTAACTTTTTTACTTGTTTTTTTTTTTACATTCGTTATATTTTTAAGCATATGAAATAGTTTTATGAAAGAAAAGGTTATGCAGTTGGGTCCAGTTAATTGGAAAATGTTTTTTTTTTTCTGTTTACCCTTTTTAGTGGACACTTCTATAAAAAATAATAATGATAAAATTGCATAAATATCATAATAAATCAAAGAAAGGTCCTCCACCAAAAAACTCCATATATTTTTTTTTTAACATTTTGGAGGGAAACAGAGAATGTAACACTCTCACTTGTTTCTTTTGTCCCTTTTTGTACAAAAATATTGGTGGATAGTTTTTTTTAACTAACAGTAAGCAAAAAATATTCATTGAATATTCAAGTTCTATTAAAAAAAATTTTAAAAAGTAGACAAAATTGTCAGGTTTTTGTTATTTTTAAAAATCGTAATTTTTTGGGCAAAAATCGTCAAATCGTCATTTTGCTATTTTGGGGAGTAAAAATCGTCAAAATGCAGAGAAATCGGCAAATCTGGCAACAGTGCATTTGATGCAAAACGAATCGAAATATCGGTCGAGGACCCCATTAAGTTTATATATTATTGACACTCTAAGACTCTAAGACACTCTAACTATATACATCCGTCCATTTGTCTGTGGAAAGCAAGATTCAGTCCAAACCAAAAGACCCAGCAAAAACTTGATAATGTGTACCCCATCCTGCCACGCTTACGTGGTAATGGCTTTGAATACTACTAATTACCATTAGCATTACATTGCGCCAAAAAAGGCAAAATGTGGTTACCTCCAATGACATCACCGTGTTAAAGTAATTAACATTGAAATAGGAAGGAAACTAGTTACTCATAGTTTTGCCAACCCCTTAAGTAAGCGAAGTTTTTGCTGGGGAGCTGCAAATTTGGTAAATGAGTGTATTACTTAAGAGCAAAAAAGCGTTTTTACATTTTGGAGAGTATAACAGATTCGGCACCGAAGAATTTAACACTCTCACTTCTTTACTGTACATTTGTTAAACAAATGGAATACTTTTATGTCAAAAGTTTAGACTTGGTGAAAAAGTAGTTTTGGTAAAATTAAAGTTGTGATAAAAAAAATTGTTTTAAACAAAATTTTTGGTGAACAAAAAATTTTTGATGACAAAACAATTTTTAATGAAAAAAAAATATTTTTTTTGATAAAAATAAAAAAATTGATAAAAAATAATGATGGAAAAAAATTTGTATGAAAAAAATAGATAAAAAAAAAAAAATTATGAAATAAAACAAGTGAGAGTGTAAATTCGGCTGTGCCGAATCTATTATACCCTCCAACATGTAAAATTTAAAAAAAAAAAAATTTGACTGGGGCGTTGTTTCAAGGGGGGGGCAAGGTAGGGGGAGGGGTCGGTGAGCTGGGGCGACTTCTTGGCCCTCACGGTATATGTTACCAAGTTCATTTTTGTCTGCTTTGTGCACTTATGTATTATAGTTTTATAATTATTTAAGTTATTTTTATCCACGCCCCTAAAAGAGGGGCGGGGCAAAAAAAGAGACATTTTTCAATCCCCTGGGTCCAAGCTCAGGACAATAAACTTCTACGAACATAAAAATGTCTCATTTAGTTCACAAAAATACAAAAAAACATCAAAAAATTAGCATTTTTAAGAGGTTTGTTTAGTTCTTCAAGGGGGAACTTTTTTCTCCCTGGTCCGATTTGGTCCACTTCCGAACTTAACCTGCCTAGGACCATAAGACATATTTATGCCAAACTTGAGGGGTCTAGCTCTTTTATTTTGGACTGCATCGTGTTAACTACAGACGGACGGACGGACAGACGGACGGACGGACGGACATCGCCAGAATGTCTTAGAATCGATCACTGATCAATAATATATATACTTTATGGGGTCCCCGACCGATATTTCGATGCGTTACACACGGAATGACAAAGTGAGTATACCCCCATACTGTAGTTGGAGGGTATACAAATTTATGAGAAAAATTTGATAAAAAAAATTTATGAGAAAAATTTGATAAAAAAATTTTATAAAAAAATTTGATAAAAAAAAATTGATGAAAAAAATTTGAGGGAAAATAAATTGATAAAAAAAATTTATGAAAAAAAAATGTCAATGGAAAAAAAAAATTTATGAAAAAAAAAATTATCAAAAAAAAAGTTTTAGTGCATTTTTTAACGTGAAAAAAATTAACAATTTTGATTAGAAATATTTTATTTTGAGTAAAAAACTTTTTTTTTTGTCATTTAAAAAAAAAAATAAGAAAAATTACTATTTTTTTTTTTTGAGTGTAAAACTTTTTTCGAGTGTAATGTTTTTTTTACTGTAAAAATATTTCTGAGTGAATGCACGTAAGTATGTACAAAAAATATTGTCATTTTTGTAAAAAACACTAAATTTTTTTCTGAGTGTAAAATTTTTTTTTGAGTGTACAATTTTTTTTCGAGTCTACCAATGCTTTTTAATCTAAACAAGTTGAAAAGCGTTGTTAAGTTACCACCAATGCTTTTAAAACTTGTTTAAACACGTGGCATTTAAGATAAAACCAATCTGAAAGTCATGGTTTTGCATATAACTTTCGAACCACTGCACTATTGGCCCTTTTTTTGGCCAAAATTAATTACAGCCAAACGGCTGGACCGATTTGAATGATTTTTTTTGATATGAACTTTGAAAGACTGTTAAGAGTGAGGGAGGGACCCTTAAGGCTTTTCATACACTCAAAAAAAAAAATTAGTAAAGCTTACTAAAAACTTACAAATAATTAGTTCCAAACGGCTTTCCAGGGTTATAGGTTCCCGCATCTATGATTTCAGATAGATTATCTGGTTTTCTAAAATGTTTTTTTTACATTTTTTTTTTCGAGTGTACACTAACTAATACTAAGAAGTAACAAACAATGTTAGGTTTTAAAAAGTATTTTATTCAAAAATTAGATTTTCGAGTTCTAAATCGTCAACAACATTTAAAATACATGGGTTCAAAATGACACAATTCTCCATTTCATCATCTTCGCTTTCGGAATTTTCTTCGTCTGCTTGACAATTTTCCACAAAATGTTGCTCTTCTGATCTCAGTAATTCTATCACTTCTGGTGGAAGCTTTAGTTGCTTCTGGTGCTTGATGCGCTTATTCAACGAAAGGCTGGAAATATAAGGATCTGATGTGTCCAATGCTCTATTAAAAACGTCTGTCAAGTTATTCACACGGCTACTTTTTCGTGCATGAAGCAATCTATCGGATTTATATATTTTGTGGCGCGACTCAGAGGCATCCTCACCAAAGCATCCAACTGGCAGCACAGTCGACTCTATAATTTGCCGCGAATGCACAAGAACCTTGTGTACAGTGGCTGTCATTGGTAACCAAGGATACTTCTGCATGAACATTGTGGCCGTTTGAAAACAAAAGTCTTCAAATTTTCTCGAATCTAAAGGAAGCTGACACGATAAACATATTAAAATGACTTTTAAATTAAAAATGAGTTCTTTGTCAATGCCCGTAATTTCAGAAAACTTTATATGTTCTTGGAACGCTCGCCGGGCCGTGTTGCCGTCATTAGTACTTCCATAGCCACCAGTCTTTGGCTTATCAACGTGCAAACCAATTTCATCCCAAAATAACTGTTGGATGTCAGCCTTTCTTTTTGCAACTAACGCTTTGTCAGTTTCATTTCTTATTTGCCACTTTTTATACCCTCCAACTACAGTATGGGGGTATACTCACTTTGTCATTCCGTGTGTAACGCATCGAAATATCGGTTGGGACCCCATAAAGTATATATATTATTGATCAGTGATCGATTCTAAGATATTCTAGCGATGTCCGTCCGTCCGTCCGTCCGCCCGTCTGTCCGTCCGTCCGTCCGTCCGTCCGTCCGTCCGTCCATCTGTAGTTAACACGATGCAGTCCAAAATAAAAGAGCTAGACCTCTCAAGTTTGGCACAAATATGTCTTATGTTCCTAGGCAGGTTAAGTTCGGAAACTGGTTAAATCGGACCAGGGGGGAAAAAGTTCCCCCTTGAAGAACTAAACCAACATCTAAAAAAATACACATTTTAACATGTTTTTTTGAATTTTTATTAAATAAATGAAACATTTGGTATATTTATCCCAGTGGGAAGGTGCTCTCAACATCCCCCACAGACCCCATCCACCCCCCCCCCCCCCCCCCCACCCAGAAAAAAAGAAACGCCCCTGACAAAATTTTGTTTTTAATTTTTTTACATTTTGGAGGGTATAAGAGATTCGGCACAGCCGAATTTAACACTCTCACTTGTTAATGTCAATTTTGTATCCTGCATTCACAACAAATTCAAAAAAAAGGGATCCAACAATGCAGTGGCCTTATCCCATACTTTAAATTCTCTTCATTAGGTTTAAATTTTTTGTTTTTGAAATCTGTTGTGCTCATGAAATCCTTTGGTGTTGCACCTCATAAAGAGCACGTCTGACTAGATTTTGTTCCAGTCAAAATATTTAGTACTTTGCCGTCAATTAAAGTTAAATACAGCTTAAATTTAACGCACAAAGTTTTTTCTTTACCAAGCTTGACTTCAAAAGCTCTTAAGGAATTTATTTCTTCTTCTATATTTTCTTTTTCTTTTAAAATAATTTCTTTAGTCTCATTTTTGTATTCTAATTTTAACGGTCGACAAAATCTAAAAGATTGTGGTGTACGATTGTTCCATAAAATATTTCCCGACGCTTCTATTAAACGCAAAGGTATGATTGTTGTGGCTAAAAGAGAGGAGTTACAATTTTGAGACGAACCCGCCTTTTCAAACTGTTGCTTATAGTTTGTATAGCCAGTACTACCATCAAATCCATAACTGACAATGAGTTCGGCGTATAAAATGTCAGTTTTTTTTGTTTCCATTAAGGTAGATATAACTTCCTCTTGCACTTTTATTATTCTTTGGGATGTATGCTTCAGTAACATTTCCAATGGAACTTTCGCTAACGTATCAGTAACTATTATACCGTCTGGTCTGCATTTATATTTACTACATGTAAGTTCTTTGTATGGAGGATATATATCGCAATTTCTCATTTTGTTTTCATATCTTATATTGCAATATTGCTCTTTTGAAAAGTTGTTTTCTAAAATAAAGGATAGTCCTTCATCAGCAGATAGCTTAGTTGGTGTTGCCCTTGAAATACGTTTTCGTACTTTTGCAGCTCTAGGCGGAGTACTGACAGTCTCTTTTAAAATCACTGCTAAATCTAATTGGTTACATTTACGAGCAGCCGCAGATGCAGCAAGAACTAGCGGTTCAACTTCATTATGTTGATCTTTGGAAATTCCTGCAGCAACTCGTCTTTTTGATCTCTCAGATTTTTGGCAAAAAGTTAATTGCGGCCGTCCAGGCTTCGATTTAGTGGAAGCAGGCTGCTGTTTATGTTCTTTTATCGAAGTATTGCCTTTAAGCCAAACAGCATGCTGTTTTTCAAATACTTTCAAACTCTTACAACTTTTATTCCATTTTATATTCATATTTGAACAAAATAACCGTGACTTCTCCTTTATATATTGTCTAAAATTTTCGGAACAATCACTCTCAGCAATATATGTAAAGAAATGTTCACAAATAGCGGCTCTTTTCTCATATTCGTTGTGTTTCTGTCGCCATATATTGAATAACTCTGAATTTGGCACGCAGTAGTCACCTGCAAAAATGCGTTTTAAAAAAAAGTTTGCGCATATCCGACCTTGAAATTTGATAAATTCGGAAGGTAATTGATTGTCCTAGAGAACTTTTATGGTTTTATAGCTAACATATGCTATCATTTTTTTGTAAGTCTAAATTAAATTCCAATTCATAATTCCATAAGTTCAAGTTAAGGTGACTTCAATTTTTCCAAATTAATCGATCTACTAGATAAGTTCACCAACATTGCACTATATATCATTAAAGTACTCACCTTCGACATTATTTTCCATGTTTTAGTTTTTAAAAATTATTTTTTTTTTTTATGAAAACTTTTATTAAAAACTATCACAAAATTTGCTGCACTCAATCGTTATTTAATAACGTATTTAGAAATTGCAAGAAAAACAGCTGATAAAGTAACAGTAAATGAATTCTGTCAAAAAATTTAAAAAGAAATGTTTGCTTTGTTGTATTTTTTTTATATTAAAGCAAAAAAAAATACACTTTGCAAAAATTTTAATTTTGACTTTTGGCCAAAAAATGGGTAAAATTTCCTATAGTGCACTGAACCGATTGAGCTGAAATTCAATACCAAACAGACCTGGGGAACGACAAACATACATACCAAGTTTCAGTAGTCTCATTATTGTCTTTCGAAAGTTATCGTGTTTTTTATCTCTTAAATTCGCGAAAAAACCCTTGCCGAAATTTTCTCTTTTGCTCATAACTTTTGATCCACTGGACCGATTTGGTTGGATTGCAATACCAACCTGACTCGGTAAATTACCAACATATATGCCAAACTTCATTAGCCTCTGTAAAGTCTTTCAAAAGTTAGCGTGTTTTCAACGGACAGACAGACAGACGGACGGACGGACGGACATCGCTAGATCGACTTAAAATCGATCGAGGATCATGAATATATATATGGGGTCCTAGACCAATATTTCGATGTGTTACAAACGGAATGACTTATATATACCCTCTATCACTAGAGTGGAGGGTATAAAAATTACGAAAAAAAATGTTAATGAAAAAAAAACATTGATGAAAAAAACAAGTAAGAAAGCTGTATTCGGCTGTGCCGAATCTTTAAATACCCTCCACAATGTTAACCAATGCACAAGACGCAGACGACCTTTCTTGGCCAAAATTGATTTTATAGAAAATCATAAACACTTACAAACAACAGAAAACATATTTTGTTTTTGTATACACTTATTTACCGTTCAAAAACAAATTTAGATAAAAATAAAAAAAAACGTATTTTTTAAAATTTTTTCAATTATTTTTTGCGTTTAAATATAAAAAATTTCTTATAATAGGTATATTCGATTACCTAAATTTCTTACTATTTTTTACTACAACTGGAAAGTCTTGATTACTTTTTGTATTGAAAAATTCCAGCTATAGTAAAATGAGTAAAAATTAGTAGATTGTAGTAAGGTAATCGAATTGACCTAATACTCTACATGGAAAACAAAAAAATTATATTAATTTTTAACACAAAACCTATTTCAAACCAGAAATTTTTCCAGTTTTGTAATTTTGGCCAAGAAAAGCGATGACCGGAACCATAGTGCAATATAAATATTTAAAAAACAAAAAAAAAAAATATTTTATAAGTATGTATGAAAATTATATAAAAGCAACCAAGTGTATGACACATACTACGTATTTTTTACTTCTATTGATACAAATAACAAATAACAAGTCAAATAAGCATCAACAACTACAAAATGGCTGGCAGCCACGTCATATCATGGAGGTTTATATTGAAACTCATCTCAATTGCTCATAGCTTCTTAACCCCTTGACCGATTTTGCCATAATTGGAACCAAAATAACTAGAAAAACGTTGAGAACAATAAAATAAGAACCTATTTAAAATTTTATTTGAATATGTCAACCATGAGCCAAGATAAATCATTTTAAAATTTTGGGTTAAATTTCTGGTGCCTCTCCCCATTGTGCGATTCCGCCCAAATTTTTTGTGAGTGTTAGCAATGATAAAATTACATAAAATTCCAAGTTTCGTTCTCATTCATTCAACAGGTGTCAAGTTATAGCATTTTTTTTTTTTGTAAAATTCACCATTATTTTTGAGGTACCATTACATTTTCACTCATATCTTTTAAAATACTTAACCGATTTAAAAAAAATCAGTTTCTGCCTAGGATAATTACGCAACTTTTGGTACCCCAAGCGTTTAAATCTATGTGTTACATACGGAATGACAAACTTATATATACCCTCTATCACTAGAGTGGAGGGTATAATAAATTTGATGAAAAAAAATATTTTTATGGAAAAAACTGTTTTATAAAAAAAAATTGATGAAAAAAAATTATAAAAAAAAAATTATAACAAAAAAAAATTATAAAAAAAAAAATTTATGAAAAAAAAAATTTATGAAAAAAAATTATGATGAAAAAAAAATTTTTTTGATAAAATTTTTTTTTTTTTAATGAAAAAAAAAATGTTGATTAAAAATAATTATGTTACGTATTATTCACCAGCTAGAGAAAAATGGTTTTATTCACCATCAGGTGAATTATTATCCAAGTTACAAATCGAAGTCACAAACCTTTTTGGTTTTTAGAAAATGAAAACAATAATTCTTATTTTCTTTTTTGTTAGTCGGTGCTTATATAGTCAAACTGAGGTGGCGTCCTGCATCATTTTTCAAATTAGACACCAGCCTAAAAACATTATCATGTTAAAAAAAATATTGGGGCGAAAAACATTGAGTAATCACGTGCTTAAATTAAAAAAAAAATAATAATTTTTTAATTAACGCAATTAAAAATTTAATAAAAAATTAAAAAAAAAAATAAGTAAATAATTTGATAAAAATTTAATAATTTTTTTTTTATATTTTTTTTTTTTAATTCTCATAGTTTTTTGAACTCTCATTTAGTGTATAGTTTTTTTGTATATGAATATGAAAGTTTGTAATCGTCACTATAAAATGGTCCTATGTCTTTAGGACATAAGAGGCATTCCACACCAAATGTCTCGCTACAGAAAACCATGTGTCCCGTGAATTTCTGAATAGGTTGTATGAAAAGCCCTATATAGAACTAAGAAAATTGCGTTTTTGGATTTTCAATTTTTCAAAAACTGGGCTTTGGAGGCGTGGTCAAATATTGGAAAAATGGTATAATTTGTGGCGAGTTGCCTTGATTAAATATTTATCACATTAAAACGGAATGCACCACAATCTCAAAAATTTACATTCTTATATAGTTTTGTATGGGCTATCGATCAATTTTTTTTTTTTTGGAAAATTTTCAGAACCCGTTCTAAAATTTTCCATTTTTAAAAAAAGTCAATTTATCAAAAATCCGGCCACTTTTTTTTTTTTATTTTTTTTTTAAAGTTAAGATGTTTGTCCATCCTCACAAAGAAATTCAGAAACACGTTCTTCATTTTTTTTCGAGAAAATCGCATTTGAATTTTAAATTTCATAACAATTTTGTAATTTGCTTGTATTTTCTTATTTTAATGTTGCGAATGAGTAATATTAATTGCATAAATATTTCTCATACGCTCTGTTGAAACAAGAAAATACAAGCAAATTACAAAATTGTTATGAAATTTAAACTTCAAATGCGATTTTCTCGAAAAAAAGGAGAACGTGTTTCTGAATTTCTTTGTGTGGATGGACAAACATCTAAACTTTTGAAAAAAAAAAATTTAAAAAAAAGTGGCCGGATTTTTGATAAATTGACTTTTTTTAAAAAATGGAAAATTTCAGAACGGGTTTTAAAAATTTTCCAAAAAAAATTCCGTTTTAATGTGATAAATACACAAATTTGACCATTTTTCCAATATTTGACCACGCCTCCTAAGCCCAATTTTTGAAAAATTGAAAAACCAAAAACGCAATTTTCTAAGTTCCATATAGGGCTATCCATACAACCTATTCAGAAGTTTACAGTACACATATTTTTTTCGCTGGACATTTGGTGTGGAATGCCTCAAATACGTAAATGCGTGTTTATTATTAAAATAAAAAAAAAAAAAATTTTTAAGTTTTTATGCGTTTTTTATATTTTTAGAATTTTTTTCGATAATACCGGTACGTACCGGTATCGACGTTTCGCTATCGGTAATACCGTAACCGATTCAACTCAAATACCGTAACCGATACCGATACCGAAATAAATAAAAAAATGATACCAATACCGATATCGATACCGTTATTCGTTTCGATTGCCAACCTTGCTAAATTGTTATTGAAAAAATTAGAAAAAAACGTGGCCGGATTTTTGATAAATTGACTTTTTTTTAAAATGGATAATTTCAAAACAGGATAAATGGATAATTTTCCAAAAAAAAAATTGAAGTCGATATCCAATACAAAACTATACAAGAATATAAAATTTTGAGATTGTGGTGGATTCCGTTTTAATTTGATAAATATTTAAACAAGGCAACTCGGCACACATTTTACCATTTTTCCAATATTTGTCCAACTAGCCAATATTGCTGAGTTAAACTCAAAAATAAACCAAATCTAAAAACAGAATTTATCAATTGTATTTTAGAATTTATCAATTGTATTTCAGAAATTATCAATTGTATTTCAAAAATTATCCATTGTATTTCAGAAATTATCAAATGTATTCAGAATTATCAGTTGTGTTTAGAAATTATCAATTGTATTTCAGAAATAATAAATTGTATTTCAGAAGTTATCAATTATTTATCAGAAATTATCGATTGTATTTTAGAATTAATCAATTGTATTTCAGAATTTAACAATTGTATTTCAGATATTATCAATTGTATTTCAGAAATTATCATTTGTATTACAGAATTTATAAATTGTATTTCAGAAATTATTAATTGTATTTTAGAAATTTTCCATTGTTTTGCGAAGGCTAGTTCGTGAAATGCAATTGACACATTCTGAAATACAATTCATAATTTCTGAAATACAGTTGCTAACTTCAGAAATGCAATTGATATTTCCTGAAATACAAATTAAAAATTTCTGAAATACAGTTGATAATTTCTGAAATACAATTGATAAATTCTGAAATACAATTGAATGACAACCAACTTCTGAAATACAATTGATAATTCTGAAATACAATTGATAATTTCTGAAATACAATTGATATTTTCTGAAATACAATTGATATTTTCTGAAATGCAATTGATATTTTATAAAATACAATTGATAATTTCTGAAATACATTTGATAAGTTCGGAAATACAATTGATAATTTCTGGAAAACAATTGATAATTTCTAAAATACAATTGATAATTTCTGAAATACAATTGATAGATTCTGAAACACAATTGCTAACTTTTGAAATTTAATTGATTATTTTTGAAATACAATTGCAAATGGTGAAGCTACCCAGCAAAACTTTGGTAATGGGTATTGATTATATAACACATTACCAGGTAATGTATATACCTTATTTGTAGCATTATTTTATGATGTCTTACCAAACATTTGTTCCACAACGTATTATTTTCAAGCGAAAAATAATGCATTACCAATAATTTGCTACGTAATGCATGATTATTGGAAAAAATGTATTCATATTTATTATTTCTAAACATTAAATCATGGATGACTTATATTTGGTTACATTATGTATTATTTCAAAGTTTGAAATAACATAAAAAATAATTATTTTATAAAAAAATGCATAAGTTTAAACTAGAGATGGGCTCACGACGGGAAATTTCTAACGACACACACTCACGAGCATATTTTATCTACTTACACTCACAATCACGTGAGTAAATTAAATACAAAATTACTTTTTCACTACTCGTAACACCTTATATATTATCTTCTGGTATGCTATATTATTTCATTTCTCGTAACCTATAAAATATCATATATTTTACACCTTACTCGTATTCTTCGTTATAAATTTATGACATATTTTATACCTTACTGGTATTCTTTGTGATAATGTGGATGTATTACTTTGAGTCTCATCGCCTGTTAAAATCATCAATGCTGCAATGTATAAAATAAGAGATCCTATACATTATTTTATACCTTATTTGGTAATCTAAGTTTTGTTGGGTATTTGTTATGTTTGAATTATTGTCTTATATCGGCCTAATTTCATCTGCACTCCAAATAATCTCAAAATGCAGCTAACAGTATTTAAATAAGTTATGAATATAAAATTGGAAAAAATGTGTTTAAATTTTAAACAATTTTTGAATGTTAAAATATATTGTTTTATCTTTAAAATTATTTGCAATACTTCAGTTAAAAAGAAATCTCCTAAGAAGATATGTATGTATATTTTGGTTAAAACAAGGATAATAAATTGATATTTCTGTTTTCTGCTATTACTGAAGGTGTGTTTACATTATACCACTGCTTATGAGTTATTTTACTTTCCAAGATTTTTACGCAAATGCTAGATTGTTGTAGCATAATTTTAGGCATTCGGCAAATGTATGATTGTAATTAAAAAACTAATAGAATGATTTTTTTTAATTAAAAAAAATAAAACAAACTATTTAAACATAGTGGATTAATTTAAATAATATCATACATGTCATTTTCTTCTAGTTAAATTAAGGATTATGTATTTACTAAATGCCTTGAATTAAGCTACAAAAAGTCTTACCTTTTCTTAAAAATCATCAAAAGTAAAACGACTCGTTGGTATAATGTAAACACACCTTAAGTATGTAGTATAAGTATTAGGATGGCATTGTTTTATGTGGAGTGCTTTTTTAAAGGTGCAATATTGTTGGGGTTATCAAAATTTCCAGAGAAAAAATCAGTACAATCAAATTCTAAGAACTGAAATAAGTCAAGTTTAAGCGTCGAACCTGAATCAAATTACGTCGAGCAAAAGCGTAACGCCCCATACATTTTTGGTTTATACAATTTAGATGTGAGGTACCTAAATCAAACGGTCGTAAAAAATTCAAATTGAATGTGTTTTTTTTTAAGGTATTACGCGACACAATTTGATTTGGTTCAAACCTAAAAAACAAAATTTTTCGTTCCAGAATTCCTATTCGGGAAAAAAATACTTTTCTAAAAATCTCGGGATTTCTTCACCGGGAAATTTTTCAATACATTTCTAAAGAAAATTGTAAAAAAAAGTTAAACAAAAAAATAATTTAGTATATATCGCTCATTTACTTGTATAGTGCCATAACTCAAAATATGTTGTTTTTGGGTAAACAATACAGAATTATTTGTCATATCTTGAAAATAATGTTTCGTGGAGCGAAATGAAACTGATAACAACAGACAGAGATGAATGGAAAGCTTTTGTTGAGGCCCTATGTTCCAGTGGGAATTAAAGGACTAACTATACTCTGGATGCTATCAAGCTTAAATTAAAGCTTTATAAATTACCTACACAACGTTTTTTGAAATTATTCTCGTTTAATAATAATAACGTTGATTACACAAGGTGACAAAAGTTGAACTTTTTCAATTTGACTGACCTTTGACAGCTGTTTTATATGGTCCTTAGTGTACTGATTCGGAATCTGTTTTCCAATTTTTTTTTCAACAGCTAGAGTTCGCGAGCAAATTGATGTTAAAAAGTAAAAAATGCGATTTTTACTAATTTTGCTTGGCTATAATTTCCAACACTAATTTTTGAGCCTCAATTTTAAACACAAACTTAACTATATTTGATGCGAGGTTTCGAGAACTGGTAATAAAATTTTTCCGACAACTTTAGTTTTCGAGTTATAACGAAAGAAAAGTTCGGAAAATCATTGGTGGGTATTGAGCAATACTTTGTTGTGACTTTTTTCGAAAAATAAAGCTGACTCGGAAAAGTTAACAGAAATTCTAAAAAAAAAGAGTCTTGACATAAAGTCATGAATTTGTTAAGCGAATACTGATAAAAAGATAAAATTTTTCGGTTATATGATAAACAAATATGTGTTACATCATTGACGTATAACTCTTAAACTAAAGCTGAAACGATAAAACTTTAAGCATTTTTGAAATATGAGTGCCTTATTAAGTCAAAATCGTATCCTCAAACTCTAGCAAAGTGATGATCAGTGGACAAATTTAAGAAGAAAGCTAAATGACAATTTGAAATTTTTATTTTAGCGATATCTCGAAAACTAATAATGACTCAATAAAAGTAAAAGCATTTTTGGAATTAGTAGATCCGAAATACCAAAAATCGTCTTTCACTTTTTTGATGCAAGACCAGTGTTGATAAATATGGACTCACAAATCTGCTAAAAAGAGCCTATTTTCGAAGTTTCCTTAGGCTATATCTCGGAAACTAGAGCTGAACCTAAAAAACGGTTGGTAGATTTCAAATCAGCGAACCCCAATTACCCTAAATAAAGTACCAGAACCCGAGCAAACAAAAAGTGTTGCCCTGTGTTATTTATGTTTTTGAACAGTCATATATTTTGTAAATAAAGTACTTTAAAAACGCTTGTAGAATACGCCTTTGTTTTTAAATTAAAAAATTGTTGAGAAAACTTAGGGAAGGCGCAATTTAAGAGAATTCAGGTTAAATCCCCTTTCAAGTATTGTTTAAAATCCTAATTGCACCCTAATGTATATATTTGTCTTTTATATCTAAAACTGTCTGTCTATTTTATTTGTCAAACATTTTTTTTTTTGCACATTTAAATGTAGATGTGCATTTTTTTTGCTATTTTTTGTTTTTAATTTTACATAAATATGAATTATTTTCATTTTAATTCGTAAATGGAATACTTGTCTGAGTGTTCTTTTTTTGCTGATGTTTTTTTTTGTGTTTTTTTGTTCATTCCAAAATAAGAGGATATCCTTTTTTGTGTTATATCCTTTGTGCTGATGGTTTTTATTTTTTCGTTTCGTTTGTTTTGCATCAATGTCTACAATTTGTGGTAATTATGGTATATTTTTGTTTCCAACAAATAATTTATGTTTTCATTACTCAAGATTAGAGAATAAAAAATTGCATATTTTTTTGCATGCAAATCCGCCTTTTATCTTTTACCAAAAACTATAGTGTCAATCTTCTAAAAAAAAATTAAAAAAAAAAAACAACACAAACATCTAAAACTACTAGCGTCATCCAACGAACTATTCTAAAACATCACATAAAAAAACTCATGTCATCATTTTTTTTTTGTGTTTCTACATATATATTTTGACCATCACCAGCGCCACCACCATCAATAGAATCTATTGTATGTTTTTTTAAAAATATAAAAATGGAATATATATCCAATGAATTTGAAAAACTTTTAAAAAATTTAACTTCAAATATACCTGTCACACTAAATCAAACATTTATTTTAGCAGCAGCAGTTTTATTTTTTTGGATTTCGATTTAGAGCTCCAGTTCATTTACCATGGGTATCCCATAAGTTGCTTTATATATATATAAATATGTCTAAAATGGTTTCCTTTACGTTGTAATCCTTTCACATGTCCGTTCCATATGATTTCACTAGAATGTGCTGTTTTTTTTTGAATTTCGGATTTTTTTTTATTCATTCATTTCGTTCAAATATCTTCTTCATATATTTTCAAGTAACTTACATAAGTATTGACATGTGTCTAAATTGACATGTCGGCTTCATGCATTGAATTTCCACTTTTGCTTTATTCTTTTGGAAAACATTGAATGTCAACATCCTCTCAGTTTATCCATCGACATGCTTTCACAGGAACAGTTAGACATACACACACACATACTACACTCAAAAAAAATCTTGTAAAATTACTAAAAAAAACATAGTAAAATAATTGTTTACTACCCCCTATTTAACGAGAGTTCCTAGTAAATATTACAACTTTTTTGACGTGATAAAAATTTCAAGGACTTTTCTTGACTTTACAAGATTTTGTGATACCTCCTATTTTGCGAGAATTTCTAGTAAAAATAGCGAGTTTTTTTTAACTTTACTAGTTTTTTACCAATCAAAATGTAAATTTACATTTTTTTTGATGCAATAATACTTACAAGGAATTCCCGTGACTTAACTAGATTTTTTTTTAAATTACCTTGAACATTTGTACATTTACGAAAATAATTGTAAAGTTACAAAGAAAAATTTAAATTTCGATCGAAAATTTTTTGTTAAAAAACAATAAAAACTGTCAAATATTAGTAAAATGGGATTACGGAACTTTTTCTAGTAATTTGACAAGGTTTTTTTTTTTTTTTTTGAGTGTACAATATCTGAACATAGATGACCATCACTATGAATTTGATTTTTAGACTCTTTTTTTTTGTGTTGCCCTGCAAATGGCCCTTTCGTATCCTGTGTCCTTTAAGAGGATGAAATGAATTCTTCAATTGGTGCTGTGTTAAAATTCATTGAATTTCAAATGTTATTACTGATGAATTTGTAACGTCCACTTCAATGTTGATTTAAGATTTTCTTTACTTTTTCATTATCGATTAAATTTGTTGATGAAAGAAGACATGCAGCAATATATTTCACATTTCTTTTTTAAGAGAATGAATATAAGATTTCAATTAAAATTAAATTAAAAAATGAATTAAATTTTAAATTAAATATTTGAATGTGAATATTTTTAAAATACTGCCAATAATGTAATGAAGTAAAAACTATTGCGATGGATAGATCCGAATGGAGAACATTTGTTGAAGCCACCAGGAATATATATAACTAGAGTAGAGTGTATAGAAAAAGGTGTGACATTTTTCGCCCCTTTGTCCGATCGCTTTCTTTTATGGCCAATAGTTCCCGCCACGTTTAGTTCTATCTGGGGTGAAACGGTTCACCCGTTTTCCCCTGATTACGGAACAGACAGACAGAAAGATATTCAAATAACACTCAGGTGTATACCTAATATTAATAGATTAATTTTAGATATTAATTTTATAGATTCTGAATGAAATAAATTTATCAGGATTACAACGTAAAAGGAAACCTGACATTAATTAAGGCATGTACGATAACGGGAAGAGGGGTTTTCTTAATTTTTTTGTTACAAAAATACTAACGGTATATTAGCAATTGTCAAAAAAATGTGGGGTACCTAAATCAAAGGGATTTGACACTGAGGTCCGTTGTAATAATACGGGACCAGTGCTGCCAGAAGTGACGATTTTTCGTCATTTTGATGATTTTTTCGTGAAATTTAGCAAAATAACGACTGACGATTTTCGGATACGTATACATTTTGACGATTTTTTTGTAACTCCAATCAGAAAGAGCGTCCAGCTCCCTACATCCCAGTTAAGCAACTCTCTGAGCAGAAATTGCCGAGCAGGGCAGATATAGCGTTCGATAGTTTCGAACTTCTACTGATCATGAAACACCGAAGTGTGTGTGCTTTCCAATAAGACAGTGTCCGGTAATTACAGCAACTACCGCCCAAATATATCCTCTTGTAAGCGATATCAGCTCGATTATGCGCTTCTGATTTAGAAAATACCAAATCTGTCCTGCAGTTCACACGCCCATCCATGTGCCCATCTCCGATTAGTTTCCGTCGCTTAACAAAGCCGTAGGTTTTGCCTGCAAGTTTCTAGACGTTTCCAATCACATTCCAATTCTATTAGAACCTGTAATGTATTTCCCAGTCTTGCAAGCTCACCGACTTTTCGATTCCGTGAAATGTCTCTGTGTCAAACTGCTTGGTCATCTCAATTAAATACGTGCGGCAGTTAAGGGCAGATCTTTTTTTCAGAAACATTGTTAGGAACTTTACCGCAGCATGAATGCCAGAGTAGATGCTAACTGAGGTTGTAGACATTAAACCTCAACAAGTCAGTAAATTACCCTATTGCCAGCATTTTTGCCTGGTATATACTGCAATGATCTGACAATCTTCGAGCCAGGCTCAACCCAAGCTCTTCCGAATATACTATAAACACCACTTGTTCGATCCATGTGTGTAAAACTATATTATCCAAGACTCCCTAGTGGTAAAGTGGTACTCAAAACGAATCAGAGCAGGACTACACTCCATCTTCTTCATGATTGCGCTATAACCACAATCGCTGTTCTTCCAGTGCAGTGTGCTATTCAGTCGAATTGCCGACGTAGCCGCGTACTGCCTATTCAATATGTCCAATAGTATTAGGTGAAGAAGGATGTCTAATCGACACATTTACCTTCGAGATAAACCCACATTTCCCTTTTTCTCTTAAGCCGGCAACCAGACAATGATTCCAGACGTATAACGTCTGAATTGGGTGCGTCCGTCATATCTCGATTTGTCAATAGGCATATGCTGACGATGTCGCTATAGCGGTAATGGTAAGGCATCTGTCAACATTGAGTGACACTCTTCAGGGTTCTCTGAAAGATCTGTCTAAATGGGCAAGAGACTGTGGTCTGGGTAAAACAGATCCTGTTTCTCTGGACGGCACTGAAATCACCTTCTCAGATGGAGCCAAGTATCTTGGAGTATTTATAGATAGGAAGTTGAATTTCAGGTGTAATATTGAGGAACGGGTGAGAAAAGCAACGATTGCTTTATATACCTGTAAAAGGAACATTTGAAATCGATGGGGTTTAAGCCCTCAAGTCGTCCAATTCTGCTGTATGGAATCATTGTCTGGTGGCCTGCTTTGAAAATAAAAGCGAACTGTGTCGCCAGTCTGTGGCTACGTCGGCAATTCGAATAAATAGCACGCTGCAATGGAGGAGCAGCGATTGTGGCCATAGCGCGATCTTGAAGAAGATAACAATACGACATAATGTAGACTGCGCTCCCTATATGAGCCTTTTTGAGCGCCACTTTACCACTATGATACCATCTAGAGAGTCTTGGATAGGAGACATTCCGGGAAGTGGAGTCACCATAAATTTTTACACAGATGGATCGAGGCTGCACGAACAAGTGGGCTTTGGAGTCTATTCGGAAGAGGTTGTATTGAGCATGGCTCGAAGATTGCCAGATCATTGCAGTGTTTACCAGGCAGAGATGCTGGTACTAAAGGAAGTGGATGACTGGTTGAGCTGCAATGTCTTGTCTACAACCGCAGTTAACATCTGTTCTCACAGTCAAGCCGCGGTAAAGTCCCTGGATTCAATGTTTCTGAAATCAAGATCTGCCCTTAACTGCCGCACGTCTTTATATAAGATGGCCAATCATTTTACATACGACTCATATGGGTCCCAGGGCACAGAGACATTCCATGGAATTGCAAAGCCGATGAGCTTGCAAGACTGGGAACTACCTTAGAGGCTCCAACAGAATTGGAATGTGTTGGTATGCCTCTAGAAACTTGCAAGCAAAATCTACGGCTTTGTTCCGCGACGGAGACTAATCAAAGATGGGCAAATGAATGGACGTGTGAGACAACACAACTGATTTGGCCTTAATCAGGGGCGCACAAGTGAGCTGATATCGTTTCCAAGAGGAGAGATTTCGACGGTGGTTTCTATAATTACCGGACACTGTCTTTTAGGGAAGCACGCAGAGCGGTTAAATGTGCCGTCGAATGACTTTTGCCGGAGTTGCATGAATGAAGAGGAGTGTGAAACTATCGAACACTTTATCTGCCATTGCACGGCACTTTTTGGTCAAAGACTTGCTTCACTGGGATCCAGGGAGCTGCACGATCATTCTTATTTGTCCGATGTCAAAATTCAATATCTAAGGAGTTTCATTAGAAGCTCAAGTTGGTTTAAAAATAGGGACTAGCAGGGAAGCCTACTGCAGTCCCGTGGTATCACAATGGACCTCAGAGTCTACGTGTGTTGACGTAAAACGTCAGCAGCGACTTACAACCTAACCTAATTGGTCTGAAATCCTTCGAAACAGTGTATAAGAATTTGTGTCAGGCTTCGGGTTAACAACGACTCCGGTATCATTAGATTTTTAAGGAATGTAGAACCAGTTTATGCATCCTGTTTAGAGATTATACAGCTTAGGGGCTATTAAGTTCGTATTAATTATTCCTGAAGCAATTTCTGATGCTTGGGCGTCTAAACATTCCAAAGCTTGAAACAGCGTCATGGAATTGCCCGGAAAATGTGTGTTAAGGAGATCCAGCGACTCCCCACTGGGGGTTGACCATTCCACATTAGGATCCTTTGGATATCTCAGGGTGCAAGGAGAATTAGCCAGAACTTTGAATAGACTGGATGCCTCAGAATCTTCTTCTATGTTTCCACAGTAGTTTTTTTCAAGAATATCACTTAGAAATTCTAAACAGCTTCCCATCTCTCCTAAGTTGCAGGATTTTGCCTTAGTAACCCATTTCTCACACTGTTATAATTTGTTGAGTAAATACAAAACAGAAAAATATAAACAAATAATTAAACTTTTTGCTAAGTTTTGTTCTATTACTAAAGACAGAAGACATTTTTGTACAATTTTCATAAGACCGCAATTCACAAACGAAGTAGGAGGAGGCGTTCCTAAAAAAATCGTCAACAAATTAAAACGTCTAAACCGCCGGAAATTATTCAAAAGGGGCTTATTTAGGAGTTGTTCATCAAAGTTTTGTCGAAAAATTTCAACTTTTAAATTTCCGGTAAGCAATGGGTTTAAAGGATTTTCTGCATTAATCTCTGCTCGTCTGCAACTCATTTGACCCCCTTAAATTAAATGGACAAATTTATTTTTAGTGTGTAAATTACATTTGACACTGTCTTTAGAACTAAACTTTAAAATCAATCCTATCTTAATTTTAATAACCAACAAAATGTCACTTCTTTATAAAGTTAATAATTTATTTTCTTACGTTTTTATGCATATTTTAGATTTATTACTGTCCAGATTTTATATCAAATCAACAGTAATCCCACTCTTTTTCAATTATTTATTAATTACAAACTGGCAAAAAAATAAATAAAAACGAAGAAATATATCGGTCACATACCAAACAGCCAACGAACCAGCCAACCAACCATCTATCTATCTAACATCAAGGAATATACATAAATAAAACTTGTATGACAACTTTGCAAAACCCGATTTCAATGCCAGCAAAAAAGTACAATGAAAAAGTTGCATGCAGCTTGTTTAACATAAAGCAATAAAAAAATGTGTCTTGTTGCCAAGTGCATTGTCATGCAACAGCAATAGCAACCTTGTCACACACCACATTATGCAGCAAAGAAACAGTTAAAACAATGACGACGACAAATGTAATGAAATCTATTCGTCCACACTAACACATATAGACTCATATACGGTATCTGGCCAAAGAACTAAGATTTGTAAACGACAAAACAAAACCGTTTATATATAAAATTCTCACTGTTCCGATTTTGTGGAACATTCCAAATTTTAAAAATTTATTGGTTGATATTTTGAAAAATGTCTCCTTAAGAAATTCTCAGGTCCAAAAGCATTTTTCTGAGAACAAACTACCCAGATTCTGAAACATTTTTCCAATAGAAAATATATCAGATGTACGACATGTTTGTTCCAAAATAAATTCCGGATTTCGATATTTTTCTAAGTCATTTGCTTAAAGAGAAAGTTTATAATTATGACACATTATCCCAATAGAAAAATTTTGAGGTTCTGAGGCACTTTTCTACAGAAAAGCTTTTAGAATTTATAAAATTCTTGCTATAGAATTTTTTTTAGATTCTGAACCAATTTCACATAGAAAATTCTAAGATACATAGGCAATTTTTCCACTAAAAACATAAAATTTATTTTTTGTATGGAAAACCCTCATAAGTAGTTTTTAAAAATTTACGAAAGTTGGAAAAACCCGAAGGCCCAAAAAAAGCTGAACTTATTGTTAGTTTTATGGTAAAAATTTTATTCTTTCGATTTATACTGGTTTCAGAAAAGTCGAAGGGGGATAAAGTTTTGAAAAATGCATCTAAAAATTGCATTTGCATCAAAAATGTACTTTTTTTTTAAAAAATATTTTTTTTTGTGTGTATTGGTATAAAAAAGAACGATTGAATGAGTCGAATGCTTTTTAAATGGTAGAATACGGATCAATAATTCGGGTAAATACATGGCCGTTCAAAGTATCATACTTTTTTTTTGATTTTTTTAATTTTTGACGAAAATAAAATTTGCGAAAAAATCACGAATTTTTTAAAATTAATAAAACTGAGAATGGATATGTTTTGTTGGATATGTTTTTTTAATTTATAAAACTGAGAATGGATATGTTTTGTTGGCTCCATAGTACAAATGTGTACAAAAAATTAGACAAATTTTAAGAACCTCGGTAAGATTTTATAAAATATCTGGTGTATTTCGTGATATGAGGAGTTTCGTCTAAGACTTAAATTTTGATGTAAAAAAGATGTGATTTTTGTTTTGATGGCACATCGATGAAAGTTTTCAATAAAAAAATGCTATAGTATTTAAATCAGGCATGGATCCAGCTATTGGATTTGGGGAAGCTTTTTTCTTCAAAATTTTTTTTTATGATTTACTTCATAAATAAGGCCATTGATAGTCATGTAAACGGGCCTATTCACAGTTATGACTGACTATGTCTGTCATAAACCCATTTTTATGATTGAACAGTCATAACTTCAATATTTTTCTATACACACCACCAAAAAAACGTTAAAAAATTTTTAATTTTATTTGCAAATTTTAAGACCGAGACGATTATAAAATTGACAAATAAAATCTAAAATTTTTTAAATTTGTTGTATGTAGGTTTGTATAGAAAAATATTGATATAATAAGAATAAGATTTTTATGCATGTTTCCTTCACAAAATTTCTCAGATGTTGAAACAATTTTAGTACAGAAAAATTTTTATACGGTATTTACACCAACGAAAACAACTTGTTTTTGAATATTTTTTTGGTTTTTGGCAAAAGCTACATTAATTTTCCATACAATTTAAAAACTCAACAAAAACTAGAATTTAGGTTCTGGTCAATGCTACTATTAATTCAGTGTGAATGTTTTTTTTTTTCAATTTTGTTTTGTTAAAAACAATTGTCAAAAAAAAAATATTTGTTTTTTGTGAAATTAATAATTAAATCATTGAAAAAAGTAAATAAATTTGTAGTTTAATTTTTTTAAGAAAGTGTGGCGTTCGTTGTTTTGTGTTTTTTTGTAAGTTTAGAAAATAATTAATGTGGTTTGACAAACGAAAACCCTTTTTATTCGCTATAAACGGTTTGGTTTTCCAAAAAATGTTTTTGCCAAAAACAAGTTAGTTTTTGTTTGGTCTAAAGATAGTATTAGATTCTAAAATATTTTTCATTTAGAAAAATAATTAATTTTTAAGATATAAAAATGTTCAGATTTTAAAACCTTTTGATATAAAAATTCTCAGATCGAAGTTTTCTTTTTTATAAAATGTCTCAGATGTTTAAACTTTATTTTATAGAAATAATCTGAGGTTCTGAGAGATTCTTCCTATATTTTTTTTTTTTTCAAATTCTAATAAAAATTTTTTTATAAAAAATCTCTGAAATAATTCTCGTTTTAAAGTAATTCTCAGATTCTAACAAATTTTTCCCATACAAAAATTCTCACATCCTGAAACATATTTCGTAAGAGAAAATTTTCAGATACTACAAAAGTATCAGTTTCTAAAACATTTTATAAAAAAATGTTGATACACTTTTCTCAAAACAAAATCTTAAATAATATACAAATTGTTCAATAGAAAAATTTGACGTTTCTATGCCACCTAATGTTTTTTAAAGCAACTTCTTAGATTCTGAAACATTTTTCAAATAGAAAAACTATTATTGGAAAAGAGAAAAATTTACATATTAAACTTCGCAGATTCTAAAAGATCCATACAAAAATTTAAGATTCGAAAATATATTTCTCCATAGAAAACACAGATTCTGAGAGGGTTTTTTTAAGAAATGTTGTCCGATTCTGTGATTTTGTTTGCAGATTTTTTTGGGCATATTCTGAAACATTTTTCTGACGGATTTTTTCTATAGAAAAGTCATTAAACATTTTTCCTAAAGTTTGAGGTAATTTTTTAATCAAAAAATTCTTTCATTCAGAGTCAAATAAGTATCAAAAATTTTCTATATATAAAGTCTAGAATTCGGAGACATTTTTCTACAACAAATATTTTAGATAATACTTTTTCTTATGATAGAGGCTATGTGTGCTGACGTAAATCATATATACACACACATACCTCTCCTGAGGATTTTTTTACAGCCTGGTCGTTTTCTTTGTAACTTTGTTCCTTTTCCTTTCCCTTTCTATTTTTTTCTTTCCTTTCTTTTTTTTTCTTTTTTTTTTCCCCCTTTCTTTCTTTTTTGAAATCGTTTTGGGGGGGAGAAATCCCATTCTCCCCCCCCCTGGATCCGCGCCTGTATTTAGGCAATGCGCGTTGGTATTACTGAAAAAAAAATCACGGAAAATCGTATCATTGTACCAGTGGTTTAAAAAAAAATCGGTGATGCTTTTTTAAACAAGAAAATTTAATATGGTCTAAAAAATCTATAATCATCAACATTTTTCAACCCGCCTCTGATTTTATGATGACACATTAAGTGAGCTTTCATTTAAAAAAAATTTCATCCGATTTCGTAAAAAGCCTTGGATGTGCCAGATCAAAACAGGTTTAGATAAAATCATCGCGCTTTCCGCTCAGAATGGCTTAAAGTAAAAAGTCAAAAAGCAAATCAGTTCTACTCGTTAAGGCACGTCTTTTGGTGTATTAAAATGAATGTAAGATTCAAAGATAATTTTGTTTTATATTTTTATAACAATTATGTATGTATATTTCTTCTGTTTATTTATTCAAAGTTTTAAAATTAATAAAATATTTTATAAAAAGTTTTAAATAATTCAACATTTGAAATATTTTTGAAATATTTGAAATGAACATGATGCATTAATTGCTACTAAAAAAAATAGGAAACAGATTTTCAAAAATGCCATAAAATTTGTGCAATTTTTTTTTTATAAACCCGGCAGTTATTTTTTAATGTAAACTCCTAAAAAATTCGGTTTACGCAAGAGTCCCCCAAATTTCGAATGAAACCGCGAATGTCCCTCGCGAAAAACTGGTATTTTAAGAAAATTACGTTTTTTCTTTCGAACTTTGATCTGACAAAACTCCTTAACTATTCGTGGCACATTAACGGGATTAATTCCAAAATGTTAAGAATTACAACAGCTTCCAACTCTATTTCAACTTTTTTCATTTTATAGAGGGGGCCGAAATCCCTGATCAAAAAACCTCAAAAATTTAAAAACTCTTAATTTTTGGTTTCAAAACTTAACCGTCTTATAACTTCTTACCAAGCGATGAAGCATCTATCAAGCTAACATTAAAATAATCTCTTATATGTACTGACTTTGTGTTATGCCGGAAAAGATTGAAATATAAGGAGAACTTAAAAAAAAAAAAGCGAAAGAAGGTAAAAACTATGGATTATTTCAAGCCATTTTTATCGATTTTTCAACTTTAACCCTCTGTAACTTTTACGAATAAAGTGGGGTAATCCTTAAACACTGCTCAGTGATGGTTCAAGGTCTTGTTTACACAAATGCATTTACAGTTTTTCTAAATTCCAAAAACTGCCGGTTTTTTAAACATTTAATTCAGTTTCACTGAGATGAAATTTAAAAAAGATTTCATGATACATATATATTTTTTATTATTTTCTGAGTTTTTTTGGACTTTTACAAGAATGTTCAAAAAAATTAAAAATTTTTTAAATGTTCATAAATAAGAGTCACCTATGAATCTTTTAGGACTCCAAATTCTGATCGTTCTAAAATTATTTATATTTTGTAGCCTTAAAAGAGTCATAATTTATGAGGACTCAGAAAATTGCACACAAGGTATTTATAAAATTTTTTTTAATGGTCCCAAAACGATTTTGAAAAATTTTTACACTTTAGTGGGCCATGAAAAAAAATTGAGGCAAGTCTTTAAAACCCTTTGGGGATTTTAGTCTGATGCTAGTTTTTCTTTTGGTCTCAATGAAGATACAAATTCGTGTTGCGCAGTATAATCGAATATTTTATATGATTTGTCCATTTCTGCAGATATATATGGGGCATTCCATGTGAAATCGGACACTTTGAAAAACTTTTTTTTTAGATCTTCCCAATTTGTTTACAGTTTTTAGTACCCTTCGAAAACTCCTTCGTGGTAAATTTACAGATTTTTTTGATGACCCGTTCAAAAGATATCGAATTTTTAAAAATTGGTAGTTTGTTCCTTTACTCAAACTTCTTTTGATCATAACTTCTTCAATAATGGTCCAAATTTCAAATTTTTTTTTTCAAAATTTTTGGTTTTTTACGTACTTTCTAAAAACAAATCCCAAAAAATTCTTAAAAGCGCTCTAGTATGCGATTTTTAAGTTTTAAAATTTAAATCTCATTTTTGAAAATGTTTGTACTCTTCGTTTTTTTTTGAAATTTTTTTGTGTAAAACTTCTATCAATTCTACAAATTTTTGCCCAGGAAGATCGTGGGATAACGATTATTACTATATTTTAAAATTTTTTGAACAAATTTTATTGTAATTTTCCAATCTTAAAATCATTTCTACTGCTCCAATGGTGCGTCATAGAGGGGTCCTTCATAAGACTGACCCCCATTAATTTTTACGTCTTAACATTTATTTGGAACAAACTAATCAGTGGGTATCAGGTTGGTTGGCTACCATTTAATTTCATCTCTCAAAAAGTTGGTTCTCTTAGTGTTGCCTATGCTATTGCATGTAAAAACTCTCGTAAACATTAAGAGAACCAATTTATATAAAGTGACAAATTGTTTTGGGGCCTATCAAAATCTCTGATATTATTCTTTACTCTATGAAACTAATACCCTATCTCCAATTTCTAAGGGGGCTCCCACACAAAACGACATTTTTTAAAATTTGTTCCAACCGCTCTAACTGCCCTAATAGCGCCCTAAGAGCAACAAAATGTATGAACGACCCACAATATTTTTTTAGTCAAAACATTTTCTCTGAACACACTTACCCTCTATCTTTAACTGTTAAGGCGGTCCCCATACATTTTTTTTTTATTTTTTGTAAATTTTGTTTTATTTAATCAGCTTCTACCGGTCCAATGGTGCGTCCGAGAGGGGTCATTACTAAGACCGACCCCCATTTATTTTTACCTCGCAACATTTTTTCAAAACATACCTACGCCCTATCTGCACTCCCTAAGTAGGCTCCCATACAAAATTACATTTTTATAAAATTTGCTCCAACTGTTATTTGTATGGGAGCCTACTTAGGGAGTGGAGATAGGGCTTAGGTATGTTTCAAAAAGATATTGTAGGGTAAAAATAAATGGGGGTCGGTCTCACTAATGACCCCTCTCGGACGCACCATTGGACCGGTATAAGCTGATTAAATAAAACAAATTTACAAAAAATAAAAAATTTTTTGTGATATTTTTGAATGATATTCTGGGATCGTACAAATCGTTTTCGAATAACATTTCGATACTGATCTTGAGTCTGGTTTTCAAATTTTTCTATCACGTTCTCGAGAAAATTGAGATCAAAAATCTCAAAAAGCGTGCTTTTGTTTATTTTTGAGAGCTTATAACTTCTTAACGGGTTGTGATAGAACGGAAATTTTGGTACCATTTTGTTAAGCTTAAAATGCCCTTTAATTATGCCTATTTAAAAAATTAATTAAAAAAAAAACTGGAAAAACCTTATATTTCAGCCCTCTGTGGTGGGTTTTTGGAACTTTTTTAAAGAGTTCAAAAAACGATCATAGTATTAATTTTTGCTGTAGAATCGATTGGTGAAAGCAGATTTGCGATATATTCAGCCGTTTTTGCTCTGCAGAAAAATCAGCCTTAAATCCGCGATTTCAGATGCGTTGAACCACCCCAAGGAGCAAAAATTTTCCCAAAAAAATACCGGAATTCTTTTTAGCTAACCTTAATCCTTCAAAAAAATTATGATACCCGCATATCAATTTTTCAAAATTAAGTCTAATGTATATATTATGTCCTGTGGTTCCTATAAGGAACAAAGGGATATATCTGCAGATATTATCCTCATAAAATCACAATATAATTTTTCTTTCAGATATTTTTACAAGACATTTTTCCAATTGGATCTTTCTTAAAAAAATATTCTATATTAAGTAAAAAATAAAACCGATTTCATTAATATGGTGTTCAATTACTGTAAAATCTGTTATAGAAACCAACATACAACATGCCATGAGCTGTTTCCAAATTCAGCTGGCATTTTTTAACCAATTAATGCCATAGAAAATGTTAAAAATCCGTTTATTTCAAACGGAACTAACTGCACACAAAAAAAAAACTTAAAATAGCAATCGGGATTAGAGCAAAAGATTTCTTACAAAAAAAAATAAGTTATAAGTAGAAAAAGTAGAAAAGTAGAAGACGTAAAGTAAAAAAAAACAGCTCAGATATACTTGTTTAGATATGAGAACGGTATAAAATGCAGATGAATGCATGTTGCATGGAATGTTGCATACACGCGACATACAGACAACACGAATTAGCAAAAATCATAGAAGGGGACTTACAGAGAGCGCTAAACTTGGAAAAAAAAAGCTAACAAAAAAACTTGCAGATCAAGCTAAGTATTCCTATAGAGTTTTACTCACAGTAAGTCATCTATTAGACCAGCCAGCCAGGTAGTCATTCATTCAGTCACTCAGCTAGCAAGAAAATGGCTTGCTGTTTGATAGTTCAATGCTACTTTAGTTGTCTGAGAATCTACAAGTGCGGCCTACTTTCTCCACATTCCATGTGAATGCGAAACAAAGAAATATATTAGTTGCAAAATACGAGAGTTGAAAATCTCTGGTTGTTAAACAAAAAAAAAAAGTTTGCTCAGAATAAATTGTGTGCAACATTAGGAGGAGAATAGATAATAAAACAAGCAAAAATCAACAGAGGAAGTGACTGTAACCACAATACAATGTTGCAGTGTTTTGTACAGTGGGGCAAGCACAGGATTCTGGCAACTTAATGCGCTGCGCTAATGATATAATAGCCCTGTTTTCGAATACCCATACAAATTTTAAATTATCCACTCTATTTTTAACTGGTTTTGCTTACCGGGAAAAGTTATATCGGTCAAAAACAGATATAGGTGCCCTGGCGTTACGCTGGGTTATTTTATGTAACTTTGGCAAATCCACACGTTCATAAAGCTCACTTAATGTTTGAATTAAAAAAAGTGAAATTTGATGCAGAAAACGTTTGTAGAACATTTTAACCCCTTAAAGGTACGTTTTAGAGGTGTTCCATGAGGGTATTTGGAAAAAGGACAAAAATGACCCCTACAAATGGGAGATACAGGGTTAATATGTTCTAACAATAAGAAAAGAACCGCCATCAAGTTTCACTGAAGACATTGTTGTAATTTAGCTCTGAAGCAGATTTATAACATTTTTTCAAGGTTGGTTACCGAAACGAATAACGGTAAGGGTAACGGTAACGGTATCTAATTTTTAATTATTTCGGTAAAGGTAACGGTAAGTGTTTTCAAATCGTTTCGGTAACGGTATGTACCGGTACCGAACCAACCAAACCGGTACGTACCGGTATTATTAATTTAGTTAAAAATTTTAAAAAAGATAGAACTGAAAGCTAAAAATATTTTATAGACCCAAAAACCAGTATAGATTTGATATGATTATTATTTTTGTCATTTATTTTATGATAATTTGCAAATTATAAATTTAAAATTATGTTAGCAATTTGATTTTATTTTTTTGTTCGTTAAAATCCCTTAAAACAGGTAAAATTTTGAATACCGGTACAATACCGGTAACTTCTAATAATTATAACGGTAACGGTAAGGGTAACGGTATTCTAAAAATATTTTTAGCGGTATCGGTAACGGTAACGGTATTCGATTTGAAAGGGTTTTGAATCGGTAACGGTATAATAAGGGTAACGGTAACCAACCATGCATTTTTTCGACCTAATTCACATGACTTTGATGAAAAACAATTTTATAGTATGTGATAATTTAAAATTTTACTTTTTTAAGCATTTTGCTTTTTTCGCACGAACTTTTGATCTTCGGAAACCCCTAGTGAAATTTGATTTTAACATTTTAACCCTTTAAACGCACGTTTTATTGGTGTTCTATGGGGATATTTGAAAAATGGACCAAAATGACCCTAAAAATGGGAGATAGAGAGTTAATAAGTATATTCTAAGAAAAGAACCACCATCAAATTTTACAGAAGACACGTCTTAACATGGTTTACCGCAGAATTAGATTTAATACTTATTTTTTGACTTATTCAAAATGCCTTTGAAACAAATTTGAAAATTTCAATGGGCCATAAAAAAACAACAAGTTTTCAAAAATCTTTGGGGGTTTTGCTCTACTGTTGGTATACTTTAATTTTTTTTGGTCCTATCTAAGATACAAAATCGTGTTGCACAGTGTTATTGAAAACAACTAAGACTGTTAAATTCGGCTGTGCCATGCCATCATGTAAAAAAATAAAAAAATATATTTTTTTCCCCCTCTCGAAAATATTTACTAATTTATTTGTTATCCTTTGTTATTTTTTATATCCACGCCCTGGGCAAAAAAAACTAAATTTTTTAGTCCCCCGGTCCTAGTGCAGTACTCTGAACTTCTTCTTGCATAAAATTGTTTCATTTGTTTAACAAAAATATAAAAAAACAGGTAAAAAAAAATTGTGTTTTTCAATGGTTGGTTTAGTTCCTCAAGGGGGAACTTTTTCCCCCTGCTCCGATTTTACCCATTTACGAACTTAACCTTCTTAGAACCATAAGACATATTCCTGCAAAATATCAAGAGGCTAGCTGTTTTTTTTTTTTTGGACTGCATCGTGCCATCTAACATCACCAATCTAGCTTATAAAAAATCGTACCTCTTAAACAATTGATCTGAGAAGTTAGAAATGTATGGAGCGATTATAGCGAATAGAGTCTTCTTTAAATATATTGTTTTGTAGACACCCTCTTTAATTAATTTAATCCAAAAGGAAGGTTTTAGTGGAAATTACACTGAAATTTAGTATCTCTTTAAAATTGGTATGAAAATTTTCCGAAAGTATTGCCCTATGTTGCATTTATGTAATTTGATAGATTTAATCATTCACCGATAGGACAAATTAATGTTTGTGTTTAACCATTCCTTGTGATTTATTTCAAAAACTTGTGTTGTTCGTTTGCATTCGCTCCATTTTTTGGTGAATCTGCTACACAACAATTTTAAGGTTTTTTCAAGTTTTTTACACTTTTCACTTCCTTTATCATGGACTAGTCCAAGCTTCGAAAAAACGTGACTAATCACAAAAATCTTCTTTTGTGAACATGAATTGGCATTTCGCCAAACTTCAAAACATTATTTATAAGTAATTTGCATTTTCAAAAAAACTGTATCTTTGCTTACACTCAGAAAAAAAACTAACTAAAAAATGGGAAAATTAACTAAATCCAAGGAAAATTGATAATGATTTAGCTCCATTGCCATGTATTCCTACTTTTTAGTCCATATTTTTCTTTAAAAGAAGGACCAATTTGAACAAGAAAATGTGAACAAATTTCCCATTTTTTGGTTAAAAAATTATTTCTGATAAGGAAGTTTTTCCTAAAAATTATTTAATTTTATATTTTTTAATGGTTTATTTATAGAATAGTATGTGAATACGAACATAATTCTCATTGGGTACATATTTTATTATAATTATAAAGAAACGTTTGTTTCTTATAGTCAAGTAATAAATTTCATTGGTTTTTTAGTTAAATTACAACAAAAACTTTGTATTAACCGTTTGTTCCCAGACTATGGGAAAACACGCCAAAGTCAAGGCCTTTGTTGTAATTAAAATATTTTTTTTTTCTAACACATACATGTGTAGAAAAAAATGTAAGTATTAAATTTATTACTTGTTATACAAGATCAAACTTTTTGTATTCATGTATTTCAAATAATAAACCAAATGTGAATTCCACATGTAAGCCTGAAAAAAAAGTATATCAAAAAATCTATTTCAAGTTATGAAAAATTTACTAAACTTGTGGAAAAAACTTCCTCAAGTTAAAGAATTACGATCTAAAACTGATGTTTTTGAATTAAATTTTGTTTAAGAAATATGTCTTAAAAATAAAGTTTTTTTTTCAATTATTTAGGGAAAATTTCTTTGGCGGTAAGAATTTTTTCCACGTATTAGGGAATTCCATTTAAGGAAAATTATGGCCTATTTAACAGTCCATGAACTAAAATATTTTCCTAAAAGGTAGGAAAATTTCCCAAATATTAATTAAATTTAATTAATTTGTGGGAAAATTTATAAAATATTTTGAAGAAAATTTTTCCAAATTTTAAGTTAACTCTTTTTTTTTGAGTGTAGTGAAACGCAACTTATAAAGAAATATTAATTAAATTTCCGATATTTCCTTTGCCGTATATTGCAATTGTATAAAAAGGAAAAATGCATTTATGTGACATCACTTGAATATCACCCACAAGTAATATTTGTTTAAACAAGTCCTTAAAACTCTACTTTGTGGCGGTTTGTGGCACCCAAATTTTTCTCCAGACTTCATTAGGTCTAGTTTCAAATTCAAAAATTAGTTTGGCGGTACTTAGCGGTCCTTTTTTCTAATCTCTTTACACATTAAGGAATTTTGACAAAAATATACTTTTATGTAGTTACTCGCAAGGGGTATTACTAAAATCATTATCTATACAATACGTCGTGTCCACGTACCCTTTAGGACTTGTTTTATCAAAAAAAAAAATATAGGTTCAATAGCGCAATAAAACTTTTCATAATACATTTGGGGAAACGTGAAACCGAAATCACTCATGAACGTGCTACTTATCCATTGCATACATTTACAGCCCTGTATTTTCATAACTAACATATAAATCGAAAAATGTTGAATGCAGTTTTAAGTATCAACTATCATTGAATTATTATATGCTATAGGTTTATAAATTTGTAAAAAAAAAAAATATTTTTTATCAGCTAGATTGGTCATTTTTCCCACAGTGGGACGGACGGTCATTCCCAGAATGTCTTAGAATCGATCATGGATCAATAATATATGGGGCATTCCATGTCAAATCGGACACTTTGAAAATTTTTTTTTTTTAGATTTTCCCAATTTGTTTACAGTTTTTAGTAGCCTTCGAAAACTCATTCATGGTAAATTTTCAAATTTTTTTGATGGCCCGTTCAAAAGATATCGAATTTTTAAAAATTGGTAGTTTGTTCCTTTACTCAAACTTCTGTTACTCATAACTTCTTCAATAATGGTCCAAATTAAAATTTTTTTTTTTCAAAATTTTTGTTTTTTTACGTACTTTTTTAAAAAAAATCCCAAAAAAAACTCTTAAAAGCGCTTTAGTATGCGACTTTAAAGTTTTAAAATTTAAATCTCATTTTTGAAAATGTTTGTACTCTTCGATTTTTTTGAAATTTTTTTGTGTAAAACTTCTATCAATTCCACAAATTTTTTGCCCAGGAGGATCGTGGAATAACGATTATTACTATTTTTTTAAATTTTTTAAAAAAGTTTTATTGTAATTTTCCAATCTTAAAATCATTTCTACTGCTCCAATGGTGCGTCATAGAGGGGTCCTTTATAAGACCGACTCCCATTAATTTTTACGTCTTAACATTTCTTCGGAACAAACTAATACCCTATCTCCAATTTCTAAGGGGGCTCCCACACAAAACGACATTTTTTAAAATTTGCTCCAACCGCTCTAACTGCTCTAATAGTGCCCTTAGAGCAACAAAATGTATGACTGACCCACAATATTTTTTTAGTCCAAACATTTTCTCTCAACACACCTACCCTCTATCTCTAATTGTTAAGGCGGTCCCCATACAATATTTTTTATTTTAAATTTGATTTATTTAATCAGCTTCTACCGGTCCAATGGTGCGTCCAAGGGTGTCATTACTGAGACCGACCCCCATTTATTTTTTCCCTACAACATTTTTTTAAAACATACCTACGCCCTATCTCCACTCCCTAAGTAGGCTCCAATACAAAATTACATTTTTATAATATTTGCTCTGTTATTAGTATTTGAGCCTACTTAGGGAGTGGAGATAGGGCGTATGTATGTTTTAAAAAAATATTGTAGGGTAAAAATAAATGGGGGTCGGTCTCACTAATGACCCCCCTCGGACTCACCATTGGACCGGTAGAAGCTGATTAAATAAAACAAATTTACAAAAAATAAAAAAAATTGTATGGGGGCCGCCTTATAAATTAAAGATAGAGGGTAGGTGTGTTCAGACAAAATGTTTGGACTAAAAAAATATTGTGGGTCAGCCATACATTTTGTTGCTCTAAGGGCACTATTAGGGCAGTTAGAGCGGTTGGAGCAAATTTTAAAAAATGTCGTTTTGTGTGGGAGCCCCCTTAGAAATTGGAGATAGGGTATTAGTTTGTTCCAAAGAAATGTTAAGACGTAAAAATTAATGGGGGTCAGTCTTATAAATGACCCCTCTATGACGCACCATTGGAGCAGTAGAAATGATTTTAAGATTGGAAAATTACAATAATTTTTTTTCAAAAAATTTTAAAAATAGTAATAATCGTTATCCCACGATCCTCCTGGGCAAAAAATTTGTGGAATCGATAGAAGTTTTACATAAAAAAATTTCAAAAAAATCGAAGAGTACAAACATTTTCAAAAATGAGATTTAAATTTTAAAACTTAAAAATCGCGTACTAGACCGCTGTTAAGAATTTGTTGGGATTTTTTTTTTAAAAGTACGTAAAAAAACAAAAATTTTGAAAAAAAAAATTGAAATTTGGACC
Organism: Pegoplata infirma; assembly: GCA_963921195.1. Taxonomy (NCBI): domain Eukaryota; kingdom Metazoa; phylum Arthropoda; class Insecta; order Diptera; family Anthomyiidae; genus Pegoplata; species Pegoplata infirma. Next base: position 165,572,617 of record OY992538.1, read on the forward strand.
ATTATTGAAGAAGTTATGAGTAAAAGAAGTTTGAGTAAAGGAACAAACTACCAATTTTTAAAAATTCGATATCTTTTGAACGGGTCATCAAAAAAATCTGAAAATTTACCACGAAGGAGTTTTCGAAGGGTACTAAAAACTGTAAATAAATTGGGAAAATCTAAAATTTTTTTTTTTCAAAGTGTCCGATTTGACATGGAATGCCCCATATATACTTTATGGGGTCCCCGTCCGATGTTTCGATGCCTTACAAACGGAATGACAAAGTGAGTATACCCCCATACTGTGGTTAGAGGGTATAAAAATATACAGTCAAACCCGGTTATAACGAACTCCGAGGGACCAGTAAAAACAGTTCGTTATAAGCAAAGTTCGGTATAACCGGGGTATATTTTTTATAAACATAGTTTTATTTCAAAAAAATAAAGTAGTTTATTTTTTCGTAAATGAGGCGCTCAGCGCCAAAACGGCCTAACCCTCATTTAAAAAAAATCAAACTGATAATGCTGATCTAACCGGAACCTTTTGAAATAAATACTAAAAAACTCCCTATTGCATAGTATAACACCAGTATAACACCAGGATATACTATGCAATAGGGAGTTTTTTTTAGCATTTATTTCAAAATGTTCCGCTTAGATCAGCATAGTCAGTTTGATTTTTTTGAAAATGAGGGTTAGGCCGTTTTGGCGCTGAGCGCCTCAAATAAACTACTAATTTAGAAGAAAACGTTAAAAATACAAATTTGTTTTTTCAAAATTGTAATATAAACCAAAAATTTCACACCTTTTTGGAGTTTGATAAACATAATTGCTCACATTAAAAATTATTTATACGAGTTCGTTATAAAAAGGCAAATAAACATGAAATTGTGTTCTTGTGACCATAATAAGCAGTTCGCTTTAACCGAGGATTCGTTATAACCGAGTTTGTTATAAAAGAAGTATTTTGTGTGAAAATTTATGCAAAAACGTCGGGACTTTAGAATTAGTTCGTTATAACCGAGTTTGACTGTATAAATAATAAAAAATTAAAAAAAAAACAGGGTCCCGAAAATTCCGGGATTAAAAATCAGAAATCCAGAGGTTTTTTTAAAGTCATGAAAATTGTACTTAATTACACTTTTAATATTTTTTTAATCATATTGAACCATTAACATTTTAAGAACGTAAATTTCATAAATTTATTTTATTTAAAACCATATAAAAGTGCGTATTTTAACGAAAACAAAAAGCCTTTTTTTCAATTCCTCTTTCAAACTTCATTCTATTAAACCCAGACAGTTAATGTTATTTCTCACGAGAGCCACGAATAGCCCCTGGATGAAGGTAATCAATGGTTATTACTAGAGCTCTTCGCTGTAGAGCTACGACTGCGTTATATGTCGTCCTGCAACTGGAACCATTCCAAATAATGTTTAGGTACTATGTGGCCGCGTCAGAAGATCGACTAAAAAGCAATGAAGGGTTAATGATTGTGACCACTTTAATGACATACAGTGTGTCTAAGATAGTTGGAATGCCTGGTACTACTTAGACTCCATACATTTTTAAATATATGAATAGAAAATAAACGAACATGTTTAATTTAGAGTCTATTCCGGGAACTTGGAATGAGCTTGGCTAAATAATAACCAAACCATGTCGTTGCTTCAACAGGGGGAAATGCCTCAATCAACATCAATTCAGACAGCAAATTCCCTGAAGTCAATGTACCTAAAAACAATATCCATAATTGCCGCAAGTTTTGAAAGGAGATTTCCAAGCATTTGGATTCCACGGAATTTCAAAGCCGATGATCTTGCAAAGTTGAGAGCTACTTAACGCGTTACTTTGTTATAACTTACAGTATGCAACAATTCGACTTAACAACGCCCTACAATGGAGGAGCAGCGATTGTGGCCATAGCGCGATCTTGAAGTAGACAACAATATCACAAAACGTGTAATGTGCTCCCTCCATGAGCCTTTTTAGCTCCACTTTACCACTATGATACCACCCAGGGAGACTTGGATGAGAAGCATTCCGTGTAGTGTATTAAAAGGAGCTTGGGTTGAGCCCGGCTCGAGGATTGCCAGATCATTGTAGTGTTTACCAGGCCGAAATGCTGGAAATAAAGGAAGTAAACTTGCAGTCAACACCTATTTTGACATTCAAGCCGAGTTCAAGTTCCTTGAGTCAATATTTCTGAAAACAGCCAAGAAGATGACATACGACTCATTTGGGTTCCAGGGCACAGAGACATTCCAGGGAATTGTAAAGCCGGTGAACTTGCAAGATTGGGAACTACTTTACTGGTTGCAACAGAATTTGAATGTGTTGGTTTGCCTCTAGAAACTTGCAAGCAAACTCTACGATCTTTTTTTGCGATGGGCAAATGGACGAAGGTGTGAGACAACACGGCAGATTTGGCCTTCTGTTAATCAGAAGCGCACAAATGAGCTGATATCGCTTCAAGAGGAGATATTTCGTCATTTTTTTTTTTATTAGTTAACGTATCTTACAATATTTTTAAGAAAACTATTCAAAGTGTAGCTTTTAGCTATAATTACCGGACACTGTCCAATAGGGAAGCACTCAGAGCGGTCAAATGACTTTCGCCGGAGTTGCATGGATGAAGAGGAGCTGGAAACTATTGAACACTTTATCTGGCATTGTCCTCACTTTCTGGTCAGAACTTGCTTCACTGGGATCTAAGGAGCTGCACGATCTTTCTGATTTGTTGGATATCAAAATTAAATATCTAAGGAGTTCCATAAGAGCGTTATTATCGTCCCTTGGTATCACAACGGACCTCAGAATCTATGTGTGCTGCGTAAACCGTCAGCAGACACTTACAACCAGACCTACCACACACAAACTCGAAGTCGAGATAACCCCTTCCTTGTCAGATGACATAATCTTTTTTTCCTGTTTGACTAAATAAATTTTGACACACAATTACGGTGATGGCAAGTCCATTTTATTAAACGTGGATGCATTTTCGGGTAAACGGTTAATGTTAACATATATATGGCTATGCATAAACTGGGCTATTGTAACTTGATGAATGAACTTGCCAATTCAAAGTTCTTATAAAAAAACCTACTGTTTATCCAAATACTGGTATAAATGAAATCATACTGATATTACCACAAAACTATTAACCAGTCTTTCTCTTCTTTTCCCTTACATTTTTTTTGTTTTTTTTTTATCTAACCAACAGGTTTTCCATTTAATATTTTATTCCATGGAATTTACTTAACTTGTAAGATACACAAACATTAAATTTTTCAATGCTGCTGTTGCTTTATAAATTGTTTAAGAAAAAAAAATATATAGAAGTTTGTGCATTGGGCGTGTCAGTCATCAAACTTTATACGTTTAACTAATTAACATCATTTCTTACAATTTAATAAGCCGCCGCAAATGTTTAACGGTAAGTGTTAAGTCGGGTAATGCGTCTGCGGCTGACTGGAGTATTATAAGAAAACACTTCAATGCGGCTACATCATGAAAGCATTCAGAAAAAATGACGGCATTTAAAGGTCGTTCACATGTCGTTAACACGCCCTAGAAACTGGCAACGCATGCGCACAGTAAGTGAATTAATGTGTTTTGTCTGTTGCGAAATTTCACACACTTACTTTCGGTAACATAGAAACACATAAAATAGAAGCATAAGATTTACTTTAATTACCGACAATTGCGTAAGAATAACTTTGGAATGAGTACAATTTGTCTAGAAGTTAAATGAAAGACTTTCAACGGTTTTTTAAAGCTAAGTACTCTGTTTTTTTGCGGTGAAAATTTCACTTAAACTTTAAACGTCTCAAATCGCAATAAAACATTTAAAAATCAACCACCTTTGACAAGAATAAGAAAGAAACGATCATAACAAAACTGAAATGTCACCTTTTCACGGCAATTTAAATTGTTTTGTAAATAAAAACGCGTGAAAACTTTTTTAACAATTTCCCTAATTCCTCGCGTTGCCAAAATTAATTTTTTTTATACGGAGTTTGACAGATTTTTTCCCGTGAAATCGAACAGAGTACTATGCCTAAATAACAATTATGTTTTTCTGACTGAATTCTGTTTGATCATTACTTAAACTCACCAGGTAGAATTTGAGGACGGTTCCAAAAATAGCGTTATGAAAGCTCCACCCTTTTCCATACGAAATATGTTTAGCCCAGAAAAATAAAGATTTGTCTGCGAATTAGATTAGATTTAAGAGGTCCAATGCTCTGCGACTAGTGTGCCTGCAAATTCCTTAAAAAAATGGTTAAGCTTTTGTTTGGACGATTTTAATAAGAAACAAAAATTCTCAGGAAATCAGTGATACCAGATATAGGGGGAAGTTGGGAAAATTACCCCCCAAACGATTTAAAAAATGAAAAAAAAACAAGAAGAAAAAAGATAGAAAGAAAGGAAGAGAAAAGAAAAGAAGAAAAAGAAGACAGGAATGCAAAAGAAAATAACATTAATTTTGCAGACAGTAAAAATATTCAGAATCCAAAAAATGTTCTGATATTTGTCTGAGAACCTTAACATTTTTCATGTGAAAAAATCAAATTACATAAATTACATCTGGGTAATATAACAAAATGTAAAATTATTATTTCACTTCGTCACTTTATTATAATCTGACACACACTAACAAGGTCGTTTTCCTTATATGACCAATATCATATTTAGCGGGTCAAAGGGGAGGGAAAACAGGATTTTTTTAAGTTTTTCGAGGATATTTTACATTTCTTCAGAATAAACTATATAAACATTCTATACACATCGAAAGGTTTTTTGAAGACCTATCTAATGCCTTATCGGCGTTATTATATTGAGGAACGGGTCAGAAAGTTATCGACTGCTTTATATTCCTGTCAAAGGGCCCTTGGAAAACGATAGGGTTTTAGCCCTAAAGTCGTTCAATGTAGTGTTGTAAATTGTGGTTACTTTTGACTACTCAATACTACTCGATACTTTTTCAACTGAGTACTCGATACTACTCAATACTTTTTGTTGAATTGAAAAATGTAAAAATAGAGCTTTATAAATTTGAATTTTATTAATTTTTATCAAAATTCTATTTTTGTTTGCATATAAAGGCATTCGATTTTAAGTTTAGATTATTTTTAATAAATTTAAAAATTATTTTTCTAGAAAAAAAAGTAAAATATTTTTCATACACAGACTTGCATTTTATGGCTATATTTGTTGGTTAAATTATGCATTTCAAGTGAAAAAATACAACCCTGAAAGTATTGAGTAGTTACTTTTGAGTATTGAGTACTCGAAAAAATAGGCAGTATTGAGTACTCGGTACTTAAATACTCAATACTTTTACAACACTAGTTCAATGTATTTATACAGCAGTGGTGTGTCCAATTCTGCCCCATGGAATCATTGTATTGTGGCCTGATTTAGAGACAAGAGGGAACTGTATCTTTATCACGAAGGTACAGAGAATGGCGTCGATGGGCATCACTGGTGCTCTTCGTATTACACCTTCGGCTGCATTAGACGTCCTCCTTCACCTGATACCATTGGACATATTCTCGGTACTTCGACAAAATACCTCACTGCCTAGATAGCCTAGAGGGAGCGCCACTTTACAACTAAGATACCATCCAGGGAGTCTTGGATGGGGAGTATTTCGGGTAGTGAACCCTCCATAAATTTTTAAACAGATTGATCGAAGCTACACGAACTAGTGGGCTTTGGAATCTATTTAGTTGAGCCTGGCTCAAAGATTGCCAGATAATTTCAGTGTTTACCAGCAGAGATGCTGCCAATAAAGGAGGTGGCTGACTCGTTGAGCTACAATGTCTTGTCCGCAGTCAACGTCTATTTTGACAGTCACGCCGCGGTCAAGTCCCTGGAGTTAATGTTTCTGAAAACAACATCATCCTTTACTACCGCACGTCTTTTAATGAGATGGCCTCGCAGTGTGACATACGACTCATATGGGTCCCAGGGGACAGACATATTCCAGGGAATTGCAATTTCCTTTATTGTAATTAAAATATTATTATTTATCTAACACATACATATCGCTCCTTTACTTGTATAGTGTCATAACTCAAAAAATGCGTTTTTTGAGTTAATGATGCAGAAATATTCGTTATATCGTGCTTTATATTGTGTCAAAAATTCGTATTAATATCTTTTAAACTCACCGTTTGAGAAGAGTACACGCCATTATTACATTTTCTATGTACCGGCCTTTTTCAATTAAAAACCAGTTTCAATAGTAAACTTTAAACGTGTTTTCTGCAAAATCAAATATTTTGAGTTATGACACTATACAAGTAAAGGAGCGATATGTAGAAAAAAATGTAAACATTAAATTTATTACTTTTTATACAAGATCAAACTATTTTATTCATATACTTCAAATAATATACCAAATGTGAATTGCACAAGCAAGCATGAAGGAAAAGTAAATCAATATTTTTACCAAGTTATGAAAAATATACTAAAATAGTGGAAAAAACTTCCTCATATTAAAGAAGATAAATATGATGAATTAATTGGTAGTAAATTACATCCTTAAACTGAATTTTTTGAAATAAATTCTGTTTTAAGAAATATGTCTTATAAATATTTTTTTTTTCATAAATAAATTTAAAACAAAAAATAATTTTCTTGAAAATTATGCTATGAGAATATCATGGTTTTAATTAGTATAGAAAATAATGTCCTCGAGCCAGAATAAACATCCTCAAAATATAATATTTTAAAGGTCGAATAAAACAATTTTTATTTTAAATAAAAATTAATCAGAATTTGAACATAATGGTTGGCACGCCATAGTGATGAATAACCCTAATGTGGTTATTACATTCACAACAACAAAAAACATATTGTTGTAGTCCAATGGACTATCGTATGTAAAAATGTTTTAAATATTTTTGTTGGTTATTGACAATCGTTGCCTTACTAGTATAGTACAATTTCTTCGTCTTTCTAATTCACATTGTGGATAGAGTCGAATATGTATTAATACTTTAGTTTGTGCACAAACGATTTGTCATTAGACTCGTTTGCTACTTTGTAGTAAATCGTTTCTTTTTTTGCTAAATAATCTTGACAATGGAATCTTGACAAATTCCGAAACACATGTCGATTAAGTCTTGCAAAAATGACCAACATAAATAAATTTAAAACAAGAAATAATTTTCTTGAAAATTATGCTATGAGAATATCATGGTTTTAATTAGTAAAGAAAATAATGACCTCGAGCCAGAATAAACATCCTCAAAATATTTTGTTCATATATTTAGGGAAAGTTTCTTTGGCGGTAAGAATTACTTCCATGTATTAGGGAATTCCATTTAAGGAAAATTATGGACTATTTAACAGTACATGAACTAAAATTTTTTCCCAACAGTTAAGAACATTTCCCAACTTTTAGTTAAATTTAACTAAATTGTGGGAAAATTTATAAACTATTTTGAAGAAAATTATTCCAAAGTTTAAGTTTAGTCTTTATTTTGGGTGAAAGGATCTCAAATTGGTCTAACGGCAGGGACTAGTATTTGAACCCATTACAGGCCCGTGTCACCACAACGGACCTTAAGGTCTAAGTTTTTTCTATGGGGAAAATGTTTTACATACAAGTTCTATAGGAGAAATGTCTCAGAATCTGATACTTTTTCTGTAGAAAATATGGTTTAGAGTCTGAGCAGTAAGAATTTCAATGTAGGAAAATTTCCAAATTTCGACTTTTTCTATACGAAAAATGTGTTAGAATCTAAGACTTTTGAGTGTATAAGAATATGAAAAACTTTTTTTAAAACAAATTAAAGCATGTGAGAGTGTTACATTCGGCTATGCAGAATCGTTTTTTTGGGGGTTTGGGGGGGGGGGGGGGTCAGTAGGTGTTTTTGGGGGACACCACCGATAAATGTTTGCACATTCATTTGTTATGCTTTATGCCGTAAAGAAATACAGTTTTATCCTTATTTTAACTAAATTCTATATCAACGCCCACAAAAAGGAAAAGGGTCGGAACGAAAAAAATACTGTTTTTTATCTCCACGCTCCAAGTGCAGCACTAGAGGTTTTAGAGGTAATTCTTCAAGTAAACTTTTTTTCCCCTGATCTAATTTGCATCGTGTATACAGACAAACGGACGCCTTAGAACCGACGTTACACACGGAATGACAAAGTGAGTATAAGTACCACCATACTGTGGTCGAAGGGTATAAAAAATGCTTCAAAATATGGCGTTTTTAAAGACTGTTTTGGTTCTTCAAGTAGAAACTTTTTTCCCCTTGTCCAATATTGCACTATTACGAGCCGAACCTGCCCAGGAACTTAAGACATATTCGTGTCAAACTTCCGAGCGATAGCTCATTTATTTCCAACAGCATCGTGTTATATACAGACAGACGGACATTCATTGAACGTCTAAGAATCGTTCACTGATCAATACAAACCTTTATAGGGTAACCGACTGATATTTTGATGCGTTATACAATAAATGACAAAGTGAATATACCCTTATACTGCAGTTGGGGTGTACAAATTTTTTTTTTGTCATAAAAAACGTTTTATGCGCTAAAAAAAAGCCAAAATAAAATTAGAATATGATCATCAAAAATTAAGCTTCTTTTTTTATCAGAGCTCCCGCGAGTTAGGGGCTCTCGGCACGTACCCCGTGTGCCCTAATAGTTAAAATGGTACTGTTAATATAATAAATATATAAATATATGAGGCATTCTATACCAAATGTCCCGCTACAGAAAAACATATGTCCCGTGAATTTCTGAATAGATTGTATGATGATCTATATATATAAAAGAGTAATGTGACTGACTGACTTATTGACTGATTCATCATTGCCCAGCCCAAACCGCTGAAGCTAGAGACTTCAAATTTGGACTGTAGGTTCACCTCCCGGAATATAGATCCAGTATGGCTGAATTTTTGCCAATGTTGATTCTAATGGGGTAAAAGGGGTAAAAAACTGTACTTTTGGTACTTCTTATATCTCATGAAATAATGGTCATAGAGACTTGCAATTTGGACTGTATGTTCACCTCCCGGAATGCAGATCCTGTAAGACTGGACTTTTGACAATGTTGATTATAAGGGGGTAAAAAAGGTAAAAAACTGTACTTTTGGTACTTTTTATATCTCATGAAATAATGGTCATAGAGACTTGAAATTTGGACTGTATGTTCATCTCCCGGAATGCAGATCCTGTAAGGCTGGACTTTTGCCAATGTTGATTCTAAAGGGGTAAAATGGGTAAAAAACTGTACTTTTGGTACTTTTTATATCTCCTGAAATAATGGTCACACAAACTTGAAATTTGGACTGTATGTTCACCTCCCGGAATATAGATCCAGTAAGGCTGAATTTTTGCCAATGTTGATTCTTAGGGGGTAAAACGGGTAAAAAAATGTACCTTTGGTACCTTTTATATTTCCTTAAATAATGGTCCTAGACACTTGAAATATTGAATGTAGGTTCAGCTCCCAGAATATAAATCTACTAAGGCTGGATTTTGCCAATGTTGATTATAAGGGGTAAAAAGGGTAAAAAACTGTACTCTTGGCACCTTTTATATTTTCTTAAATAATGTCCTAGAAACTTAAAATTTGCAATGTAGGTTCACTTCCCGGAAAAAATATTCACCAAGGCTGGGTTTTTGCCAATGTTGACTCTACGGGGTAAAATGGAAAAAAGTGTACTTTTGGTACTTTTCTTAATTTACTGAAATAATGGTACCTTTTATAAAAAGTACCTTTTATAAAAAGTACCTTTTATAAAACGTACCTTTTATAAAAAGTACCTTTTATAAAAAGTACCTTTTATAAAAATTTCCTTTTATAAAAAGTACCTTTTATAAAAAGTACCTTTTATAAAAAGTACCTTTCCCGTGTAAAAAAATAATTAGATCAAAACATATCTCCTTTGATAACAACATATATGGATCATATCTAAATGGATGTAATCAGATCTACTCCACATATATTCACATCTGCTTCAGATATGTTTTGATCCGTAAATTGAGTCTATCTGACAATTTTACATATATGAACATATCTGAAAATGTCTGATCATATATACCATATTTGCCAGATAGACTCAATTTACTGATCAAAACATATCTGAAGCAGATGCGAATATATATGGAGTAGATCTGATTACATCCATTTAGATATGATGCATATATGTTTTTATCAAAGGAGATATGTTTTGATCTAATTATTTTTTTACACGGGTTTATAAAAAGTACCTTTTATAAAAAGTTCCTTTTAAAAAAAGTACCTTTTAAAAAAAGTACCTTTTATAAAAAGTACCTTTTATAAAAGTACCTTTTATAAAAAGTTCCTTTAATAAAAAGTACCTTTTATAAAAAGTACCTTTTATAAAAAGTAACTTTTATGAAAAGTACCTTTTATAAAAAGTACCTTTTGTAAAAAGCACCTTTTATAAAAAGTACCTTTTATAAAAAGTACCTTTTATAAAAAGTACCTTTTATAAAAAGTACCTTTTATAAAAAGTACATTTTATAAAAAGTACCTTTTATAAAAAGTGTCTTTTATAAAAAGTACCTTTTATTAAAAGTACCTTTTATAAAAAGTACCTTTTATAAAAAGTACCTTTTATAAAAAGTACCTTTTATAAAAATTACCTTTTATAAAAAGTACCTTTTATAAAAAGTACCTTTTATAAAAAGTACCTTTTATAAAAAGTACCTTTTATAAAAAGTACCTTTTATAAAAAGTACCTTTTATAAAAAGTACCTTTTATAAAAAGTACCTTTTATAAAAAGTACCTTTTATAAAAAGTACCTTTTATAAAAAGTACCTTTTATAAAAAGTACCTTTTATAAAAAGTACCTTTTATAAAAAGTACCTTTTATAAAAAGTACCTTTTATAAAAAGTACCTTTTATAAAAAGTACCTTTTATAAAAAGTACCTTTTATAAAAAGTACCTTTTATAAAAAGTACCTTTTATAAAAAGTACCTTTTATAAAAAGTACCTTTTATAAAAAGTACCTTTTATAAAAAGCACCTTTTATAAAAAGAACCTTTTATAAAAAGTACTTTTTATAAAAAGCACCTTTTATAAAAAGTACCTTTTATAAACAGTACGTTTTGTTAAAAGTACCGAAAGTACACTTTTTGGTACTTTTTTTTCCTGAAATAATAATCATAGAAACTTGAAATTGGAAAAGGTTCCAAAAAATATAATGGTCACAGAAACTTAAATTTGGAATGTAAAATCCTTCGGTGAAAAAAAAGATGTGGAAAAGTACTTTTTGGAAATTCCGTTTCTCAACGGGGATAAAAAGTACTTTTAATATTTGCTGAAACAATGATCCTATATAATTGAAATAGGAGTATAGGATACTTCGGTGAAGAAAAAAGATTCTGGAAGAGGTACTTTTTGGAAATTCCGTTTCTAATGGGGGTAATAAAGTGTACTTTTGGTACTTTGTTTGTTCCTATAAGAAGAAGATGGAATTGGAAATGCAGTAGAACGGGGAACAAAATGGAATAGAGCAGGGAACAATATGGAATGATATTTTCTACTCAAATTCTTCGTGTTTAGATTTTTTCTCCATATTTTTTCCCTCTATATATTTTTCACTCAAACTTATTTTTTTTATTCCAATTTCTTTTTTCACTGAAATATTTATTCACTCAAAGTTACCTTGTTTAAATATTTATTAAATTTAAACGGAATGCACCACTATCTCAAAAATTTACATTATTCTGTAGTTTTGCATGGGCTATCGATTAATTTTTTTTTGTTGAAAATTTTCCGAACTCTTTCTGAAATTTCACATTTTTTAAAAAAGTCAATTTATCAAAAATCCGGCCACTTTTGTTTTTTTAATTTTTTTTTTTAAGTTTTGATGTTTGTCTATCCACACAAAAAAATTCAGACTATGAATATTAAATTTCATAACAATTTTGTAATTTGCTTGTATTTTCTTGTTTTAATGTAGCGAATGAGTACTAAATATTTGCATAAATATTACTCATACGCTACGTTGAAACAAGAAAATACAAGCAAATTACTGTTGTGAAATTCAAATGCGATTCTTTCGAAAAAAAAACGAAAAACACATGACTGAATTTTTTTGTGTGGATATACATCTAATTTTTAAAAAAAAATTAAAAAAAAAAAACAAAAGTGACCGGATTTTTTATAAATTGACTTTTTTAAAAAATGGCAAATTTCAGAAAGGGTTTTGAAAATTTTCCAAAAAACAAAAATTTAATCGATAGCCCATACAAAACTATACAAGAATGCAAATTTTTAAGATTGTGGTGCATACCGTTTTAGTTTGATAAATATTTAAACAAGGCAAGTCGACACAAATTTTACCATTTTTCCAATATTTGACCACGCCTCCTAAGCCCAGTTTTTGAAAAATTGAAAAAACAAAAACGCGATTTTCTTAGCTCTATATAGGAATATCCATACAACGTATTCAGAATTTTACGGTACACATGTTTTCTTTCGCTGGACATTTGGTGTGGAATGCTTCACATGAGGGTTTCTTCGTCAACTGGCCACCACTCTCTTCGAAATTGGTATGGATTTAACATTTTTTTAAAAAATTTTGAAATTACTTTAAAATATTTGCTTTCGAACGCCGAGTGGCAGTTTTTGAATTTCAATATGGCGGATCCAATATGGTGCCCAATTTTTTTTAAATATTACAGATTCGCTTAAAACTCTTCATACAGGGGTTCTTAAGTCGCTTAAGAAGAATTGGATTATAAAAATTCAAAAAGGCGAATTCAACATGGCGATTTTTTTTTTAAATAAATTCTAAATTAGAATCTGTCATTCGAAAATCTAACCTAAGATTCTTATTTAGCGACCCCAAAAACTCGTAGTATAATGCAAATCGGTTTATTTTTTAAAAATATTGGTCGCCATGTTGAATCCGACATTTCAAAATTTCAACTTCCGATTCTTCTGAAGCGAATCTGTAATGTTTTTAAGAATTTGGGCGCCATATTGGATCCGCCAGTGGCGTATACAGGGGGACGGGCCCGGGGGCCCGGTCCCCCCCCGAAATGATTTCACAAATTTCAGGATTTGGTATCAAATAAAAAGTACAATGTTAAAAAACTTCATAAAAAATCTAAAAACATTTAAGAATCTAAAATTTTTTGAAGAGAAATGTTTTGAAACTGAAAATTTTTCTGTTAAAAAATCTCAAAATCTGAAAAAATTTTTTTAGAATTTGAAACTTTTCAACTTAGGATTCTAATGAAAAAATAACTTAGAACCTGAAGTTTTATGTAAACAAAAAATGGACCTTATTGTAAGTAAAATGTAGTCAAATCTTAAAATGCGACTTTGTCATTTAGAAAAATGTCTCAAAACGAGACTATTTCTTAAAAAAATTTTTTCTCAGAATCTAAAACTTTTTATAAAAAAATGTCTGAGAATCTAACTAAGACTTTTTCTATGAGGCTAATAAAAATATTAGCCTTTTTCGCAGAATATAAGACCTTTTCTATAGGAAAAATGTCTCAGAATCTGGTACTTTTTCTATTAGAAATTTTCAGAATCTGAGGCTTTTCTAAATGAAAAAAGTTTCAGAATCTGAGGCTTTTCTATATGAGAAATGTTTTAGAATCTGGGAACTTTCTATTGAAAAATGTCTCTGAATCTGAAAAATGTCTCAAAATCTGAGATTTTTTCTATATAAAAAATCTTAAAATCTGAGGTTTTTCTATATGAAAAATGTTTTAAAAGCTGAGAACTTTCTATAGGAATAATGTCTCTGAATCTGAGAATTTTTCTTACAATCAGGAAAATGTCTCAGAATTTTAGACTTTTTTTACGAAAAATCTTTCAGAATCAACGAATTTTTCTTAAGGAAAATTATCTCAAAATCAAATAAAGGACAAATGTCTCAGAGACACAAGGTGAGACATTTTGTATAGAAAAATGCTCAAAATCTGAAACTTTCTATTTTAAAAATATATTTTTCTATAAGAATAATGTCTCAAAATTTGAGTATTTTGCTATTTGAAATATATTTCAAATCTGAATTTCTTTAGGAAAATTTTCTCAGAATCTGAGGCTTTTTCTATATGAAAAATGTTTCAGAATCTGGCAATTTCCTATAGTCAAAATGTCTCAGAATCTGAGACTTGTTCTACAGGAAAAGTGATTAAGCATCTTAGACGTTTTCAATAGGAAAAATGTGTCAGAATCTAAGAAATTTTCTGTAGAAAAAATGTCTGAGAACCTGAGACATTTTCTATAGGAAAAATGTCGATTAATCTGAGACTTTTTCTGTAAGAAACATGTCGAAGAATCTGAGACTTTTTCTATAAGAATCTGAGACTTTTTATAGGAAAAATGTCTCAGAATTAGAAACTATTTCTATAGAAAAAATGTCTGAGAACCGGAGACATTTTCTATAGGAAAAATGTCGAATAATCTGAGACTTTTTCTGTAAGAAACATGTCAAAGAATCGGAGACTTTTTCTATAAGAATCTGAGACTTTTTCTATAGGAAAAATGTCTAAGAATCTTAGACCTTTTCTATAGGAAAAATGTTTCAGAATCTAAGACTTTTTATACTGTTTTCTTTTTAAGAAGTTCTCAGAATCTGAAATTCTAAAAAAAACAATCTAAATTCTAAAATCTAAAATTGTTTGTGTAAAATGTTGTAGAATCTGAGAAAATGTGCTAAACTAGAAATATCTCAGATTATGGGAAAATGTCTTACAATCGGAGTCTTTTCTTTTGGAAAAGTATTTTATGAATATGTTTTTAGAATCAATTTCTAAACTGAATTTTTCGAGAAATGTTTTCCATTGGAAAAATGATTTAGAGTCTTTGACTTTTTCTATTACAAAATCTGTCTTAACTGCAAATTGTGATAGAATCTTAGACTTTTCTTTGAAAAAATTTTAGATAATCTTCTTTGTAAAAATGTTTCAGCATCTAATAAAATTCGCACTTTAAAAAAATGCTTATGTCTCTCAAAAAATTCTAAAATATAAAAAAAAAATCTTAATTTCCCCCAAACGGTGGTAAACTTACACAAAAATGAAGATTCTCATTGTGTTACATTCAGTTCAAGGAAAAGATCGGGAAAAATTCTAAAACATGTGCTGTTATGTAAATTTTTTGTAAAAAAAAAATTAGAAATAATGTTGGGCCCCCACCGAAATAAAATCCTGGATACGCCCCTGGGATCCGCCATATTGAAATTCAAAAACCACCACTCGGCATTCAAAAGTAAATATTTTTAAGTAATTTCGAATTTGTTTTAAAAAAGTTAAAGCCCATACCAATTTTGGATAGAGGGGTGGCCCGGTTGACAAAGAAACCCCCATATGTAGAACTCTTTAGTGGTTAAAAATTTAAATTTGATTTCGACTAGCCCCTCTGCCCACTGCTCAAAAGCAAGCATATCAGTCCTTTTTTCAAATATTCTTATTGAGCACCACAAAAACGAGCGTTACCAAGCTTTTTACCAATAAATTATAAATTTACAAATTTTTTGACGCGATAAAACTTTTTACCTTGGAAATTTTGTTTACCTTGGAAATTTGAACAACAACAATTTACAAAAATAAAAAATGTAAATTTCAATCGACCTAAACACAAAATTTTATATTAAAAAACAAGGAATATTGGTATATGAGGAGTTCCGTCTAAGACTTAAATTTTAAGGTAAAAAAAGATGTGATTTTTGTTTTGATGGCACATCGATGAAAGTTGGCATAAATATTAGAAGCTATTTAAGAATAAGAAATTCGTTCGCGTCAATTAAATCACGCAAGGGGGTCAAAAGTTATGGCGGTTTTAAGATTTAGCGGGTTTAAAAATCTTAAAATTTTTTTAAAGATTTTTTTTCTACACATTTGTTGCATGCGTTATTAAAACATGCCAGGATATATCATTTCTTCTAAAATATATGATATAAATTTAACCCTTTAATGACCAAATGATTTAAAAAAAAAATATCTAAGTACCTAAAATCGCGATTAATTCGCGGTAAACAAAAAGTTTCACAATTTTTTATAACATATTTAGGCAATGCGCGTTGGTATTACTGAAAAAAAATCAGGGAAAATCGTATCATTGTACCAGTAGTTTAAAAAAAATCGGTGATGCTTTTTTATAACAAGAAAGTTTAATATGGGCCAAAAAATCTATAATCATCAAAATTTTTTAACCCGCCTCTGATTTTCTGATGACACATCAAGTGGGCTTTCATTTAAAAAAAATTTCGTCCGATTTCGTGTAAAGCCTTGGATGTGCCAGATCAAAACATGTTTAGATAAAATCATCGCGCTTTCCGCTCAGAATGGCTTAAAGTAAAAAGTCAAAAAGAAAATCAGTTCTACTCGTTAAGGCACGTCTTTTGGTGTATTAAAATGAACATGATGCTTTAATTGCTACTAAAAAAAATAGGAAACATATTTGCAAATTTCGCACAATTTTCAAAAATGCCATAAAATGTTTGCAATTTATTTTTATAAACCCGCCAGTGATTTTTTTATGTAAACTCACAAAAAACTCGGTTTACGCAAGAGTCCACCAAATTTCGAATGAAACCACGAATGTGCCTCGCGAAAAACTGGTATTTTAAAAAAATTACGTTTTTTCTTTCGAACTTTGATCTGCTGAAACTCCTTAACTATTAGTGGCACATTGACGGGTTTAATTCCAAAATATTAGGAATTACAACAGCTACCAACTCTAGTTCAACTTTTTTCATTTTATAGAGGGGGCCGAAATCCCTGATCAAAAAACCTCGAAAATTTTAAAACTCTTAATTTTTGGTTTCAAAACTTAACCGTCTTACAACTTCTTACCAAGTGATGAAGCATCTATCAAACCAACATTAAAATAATCTATTATATGTACTGACTTTGTGTTATGCCGGAAAAGATTGAAATATAAGGAGAACTTAAAAAAAAAAGCGAAAGAAGGTAAAAACTATGGATTATTTCAAGCCATTTTTATCGATTTTTCAAATTTAACCCTCTGTAACTTTTACGGATAAAGTGGGGTAATCCTTAAACATTGCTCAGTGATGGTTCAAGGTCTTGTTTACACAACTGCATTTACAGTTTTTCTAAATTCCAAGAATTGCCGGTTTTTTTAAACATTTATTTCAGTTTCACTGACAAGGGAAGTATCTCAACCCTTATGAACCGATTTTCCTGAAACTTAAAATTTAAATAAAAGAGACAATTCTAAGGTTGGGGTGTCTCGGCTTATCGGCCATATCGTGGATTTAGAGGTTCAAAACATGGGTCAAAAAATAGCGAAAAAATCGTTTTTTGGATTTTTCAGCCATTTCCTTTTAAGAAACTGTATGCTGTTTTCATATGAGAAGAAAGGTTTTTTTAGTGCCTATCCAATGGTGGCATAGCCTTGTAAAAATTCGGCCTCTTTAAATATTTTTTTCAGGAAAATGTGTAAATTTTGGGGGGTATTTATGTGAAGACATAGACCTACGATATCCATATGAATAAGAAATAATCTTTATTAAATTTAAGTCGACACGTATTTTTGCCCTAGACGATATTCCTGTTAGTTCGGAAGTTATCAAAATTTTCCCGAAGGTCCACATGGTTTCATAAGGGGACATCGAAATTTTTAAACACCGATATGGCCGATAAGCCGAGACACCCCAACCTTAAAATCGTCTCTTTAATATATATTTTAAGTTTCAGGCAAATCGGTTCATAAGGGTTGAGATACTTCCCTTGTGAGTTGAAATTTAAAAAAGATTTTGTGATATATCTTGTACACTAAAACGTGGGTATTCAATACTAAAATTTAACTAATGAATGGGTAATCAATACTAAAATTTGTTACTAATATTATTCAAAACCAGTAAAAATTACTAATATTAGTACATTGAAGATACTAAAAAATTACTGTACTACTGGTAATTAGTAACTTATTAGTAGATTTAGGTACCAAATCATATACTTTTGCTGTAGAATTATTTTGAGTGTAATTTGACATTTTTTTTTGAGTGTAGTAATATTTTACAACTGCTTTATCAGCTCCGCCATCTATCTTAAAGCAAAGATTTCGTGACCAAGTTTAGATTCAACATTTATATCTTTTTAAAAACCATATCATTTTTTTTAAATATGAAGTTTAATCATGTTGTATAAACATTTATTTTTGCGTTTAATTAATGAATCCATTCTTAATTGAAAACGCATTTTTTAACGAAAGTGTGACAATCTGTATATATTAAGTATAAAATCAATGTTTGCTTTGTATTCCATATGGTCAGTCTGTGGTCATCTACTCTTTCATTCATTATTGTTTACAATCCGCATACTTTCATTAATTTGGAATTCCAAATAAAAAGAATAAATAAATGAATTAAAGTTGTTACATTGTATGTATTTGCACTTGAATGTGTAGAAATCTCAATTCCACTTGAAACATGTGTCTTTCGGCCATTAATTGAAGTTCGTTTACCTTTTCTATAATGTATGACGATTGCTGCACTAGTTATTCTCAATCGTGCCACATACATTTGGTGTGTCCATATTTACACTGTGTCTACCTACATAAAAATCTATCTACATAGTATGTAGATAAATTAGAGATGGACACGTGAGTAATTTCATTCCATCGTAGCTCATTTTGGCTAAACCAAGAGATAAGTATGGGTTTAACCACTTTAAAGAGTACTGTCAGATCCAGGAAGGAAAAGTTCAGAAATTGGCGTGACGACAAAAACGTTTATACTGCAAGAGTTCGTACTTGCAAAAAGTTTCTATACGAACAGCGTCTTCTTGCTAAATTTCTTTCGGCTCCTCGGGACTGTAAGAGCTTTTGGTGTTTTTTTTTAAAGAGTCAAGCAAAATGCTAGTTCTTCTATACAAACTCTTATTATTGACGACCAATATTCTCACCACAGACGAACTTTGACAGAGCCTTCGAAGTCCAAATACCGACTAGGAAAGACTGGGCGGAAAACTCTGTTATTACAGAGAATGCGATCTCAATCTTTACGGACGGATCAAAGATGGGTACGGGTTCGGGAGTTTACTCTGAATGCCTCGAAATCGGGGTCTCATTGAGTCTTCCGGATAAGTGTGGTGTTTTCCAGGCCGAGGTGCTTGCAATTGACAAAGCCGCGCAGATGATTATGACAAGGGACCTTCGTCCATGCGTCATTAACATTTTCGTGGATAGTCTCGCAGCTCTGAAGGCCTTAGAGTCAAATACTATTAAATCGGGAATAGTTATGAATTGTATACAATCTCTTCGTCGAATCAGTCAGCATCAGCACAGCTGGGAACGAATTGGCTGATGAATGTGCGAGGAATGGCTCTGAATCGGTGGGGGAACGTGTGGAACCTGACGTCTCGGTTCCTATAGTGGAATTGATGAACGAAATTGATAGGATATCTGAACACAGGATGAAGGATAGGTGGATATCACTGACTACGTGCAGGATATCTAGAACCCTGTGGCCACTGCCGAAACCTAAGAGGACAAAAAGTCTTCTTACTTTTGGCAAACGGACGGTTAGCCTATTAGTTGGAGTACTTACAGGACAAAGTATAATTGGCCAAATGGCCGTGCGTATGGGAATTTCTGATAGGGACTATTGTAGAAGCTTTGGGGAAGTGGAGGAAGAGGAGTCAGTGAAGCACTTGCTATGCGAATGTCCGGGCCTAATGAGGAGCCGCCTTAAGCATTTGGGGCAAAGATTTTTCGATGACCTGGATTGCCTAAGCGGTGTCTCATTGACGTCTCTAGCGGAATACCTCAGGGAAACGGGGTGGATTAAAAAGTAGTACTTTGTATCAGAGGTGGAGTAGGGAAATATGATTAAGGAAATCACAATGGGCCTTATGGCCTCCGAGTGAATTCGTCAAATGGCGAGCGCCCATCCAACCTAACCTAATATTCCCTGAACCGGTTAATAAATCTAAACTGTTGATTATTCTCTTTGCAAAAATTCTTTCTTGCAGGAAAGCAATCAACTGCCTCAGCTCGAGGAGGTTTATCATACTATGCCCAAATATTTTCTCGAATTTTTGTGGTTAAAATGGTTCTTGTGGATCTTAACGTAAATAAGTCCCCGTGGTCGGATGGTATACCAGCAGGTGCTAAAACAGTGTTCTTTTGACGTTATCACGTTCACTGGCTAATTTCCTTATTTTGTCATACCGTGCGGGAGTCCATTCCGCTTATTGGATGTGTGCCAATATACAACTAATCCTTTAAAAAGGTGTGGCTAACAACCCTGATAATAACCGTCCAATCGCAATATGCTCTACGCTTTCGAAGGTTATGCAGAGCAAGGAATCTGTAAAAAGGAATCTGAAGGCTTACTTACTTTTAAACAACGGACAGTATGGTTTTGGCATACTGTTACATTCGTAAGCATATTTACCCGAAATTCCACCTTCCAACAGAGGATCGAAATGGGTTAAAAAAAAAATTAAAAAAATGGGATCAGACATTTCACCACGTTCTCGTCGTTGTTCCTGGGTTAAGCTGAGAGTGAAAAAGTTATTATTTCATAAGTAAAAAAAAAAAATCCAATTTGACTATGAGCAAAAAAGCAGCTCTTTGAAATTTTTTGGGCCCTGGTTCAACAAGGGTTAAAGATGCTTTTCAAGAAAACTTTGCATAACTGTATAATTGTTCATTATTTGAAGACATACACAATTTTAGAGTGAGGAATTTCAAAAAATTTAAGAACTTTTCTCTGAAATTTCATTGGGAAATACTTTTAACCGCGTGTCGGCAAGGGTTAATGTTGCCCAAAAAGCCTATTTTTTTATATCAGAGTAATTATGGGTCCAAAACAACCATTTGAAATTGACTGTTGGTTAATTTTGAGTAAAATTTTGCCTACAGCTCTAAATTAGACAAAAATTTTGAAAAAAAACTAATTTTCTTGAAATTCGGTAAATTCAAATTGCTCCATAGACTAACTGGATGAAGGAATTTAACCAAGAATTTTTTCCGTACAATCCCTGGGATGTATTTAATGAAATCAAATAGATAAACAAAAATATTTTGAAATTTAGTTTCACTAAATTTTTAAAATTGTGAAAAAGTAGTTTTGAGCTCCATGCTAAAAATGTGCGTTTTTTTTGGACTCACGTTTGGGTGGGTTATCGATATCCGAAAAAAATAAAAAAAATTAATAAATACTTACGAATTAATGCTACACAAATTTTTTTTTTTTTAAATAATTTTTTTTATTTTTTTTTTTAATGATGTCCATTTTTTCAAAAACCCCAATTTTGACCCGCAATGCGCGAACAGAAGACATAGACCGATTTTGATCATTTTGGTTTTAAAATGCTTGTATTTACTTAAACTAGGTTTTCCGCACTATTAATAGTTGATCTGAGCACTTCATTGGAATACGCACCACCCTAATGAGTATGCCAAGCCTTGTTATTGCGAAGGGAACGTTGTCCCCTACCAAAATCTCCCCGTACCCTGGAAAACACCACTGCAAATTGTTTTTTTTATATATTTTTTTACATTTTGGAGTGTCCTTTCTTCTATTTTCATTTTATCTTTTTTATATTCCCTTCTACTTTTTTCTTCACTTCCTTGCTTTTTCCTCCGTTTTGATTTTTTTTTTTTTGAATCGGCTTGGGGTGCGTTTCCTCCGCCCTCTGAATCCGACTCTGCCTCATACTGCGTTTGGAGGGTAAATAAAACTGCTCCGTCAGTTATATTTATAGATCAATTATTTCAACTCACATTCACGTGAAGTAAAATTTATATTAATCTCTGGCAACTCATTGCTTTTTTAGGTCACGTTACCATCACTAGTCATCATTTAAAATTCAGTCGTTTTAATTAAGAACGTAACGTACTAGTTATATGTGTTTCATTGTAAATCATTTAAATATTGTCTGTTAAAACAAATATAAATTTTGTCCAAAATTTTATTGTTAACTAGTATGGATTTAGTTTAAAACTTAATTCTTTAAATATCATACTGTGATGATTAGTGATGATTTAATAAATTTAAATTTTTCCTGAAAATCATTAAGTTCAATTTAAAATAACATAAAATTATTTATTCATTTATTTACAAATGTGTTTATTAGGACTTTTCATTAAAAATGTTTTTTTTTTGCAACTTTTGCGGAAAAATGTGAATTCTTATATTTTTAAGAATTTTTGAGATTTTTGAAAGGTCGGGAAGTACTCGATCAAATTGAAAAATGAGGTTATACAACATAATTTTTTTATATTTTCTCTCTGGTGTCATTTTTTACAAAACCGGATAAATCACTTCTGACTATTGCTAGCCTAATTTTTGAAAAAATCGCGGTAAAAATGCATGAGTCCAAGTGACACTAAGGTGTCCTTAAAATTAAAAATTCCGAATTTCTCCGAGTTCAAACCTCAATAACTCGAGAAATAAGCAATGTATGAACATGATGTTTAATCCGTTAGACAACTTTAAAATTTATTATTTAACTTTCCAAAAAAAAAACTTATAATTTTCATTTTAAGGTTGTCTTACAAAGAAAGTGTCAACCTCCGATCTTCATGGAATTGGGTTTATTTTAAAATTATATATGAGGCATTCCACACCAAATGTCCCGCTACAGAAAAACATGTGTCCCGTAAATTTCTGAATAGGTTGTTTGGATAGCCCTATATGTAACTAAGAAAATTGCGTTTTTGGTTTTTCAAATTTTCGAAAACTGGGCTTAGGAGGCGTGGTCAAATATTGGAAAAATGGTTAAATTTGTGGCGAGTTGCCTTGATTAAATATTTATCACATTAAAACGGAATGCACCACAATGTCAAAAATTTACGTTCTTATATAGTTTTGTATGGGCTATCGATTAAATTTTTTTTTTTTGGAAAATTTTCAGAACCCGTTCTGAAATTTTCCATTTTTTAAAAAAGTCAATTTATCAAAAATCCGGCCACTTTTTTTTTTTTTTTTTTTATTTTTTTAAAAGTTTAGATGTTTGTCCATCCACACAAAAAAAATCAGAAACACGTTCATCTTTTTTTCGAGAAAATAGCATTTGAACTTTAAATTTCATAACAATTTTGTTATTTGCTTGTATTTCTTTCAATGTTGGCAATCGATACCTTTTCAATACCGTTATCCGTTTCAAAACCCTTTAAATTGAATACCGGTACCAATACCAATACCGAAACTCAGTTTTGGTATCGGATACCGGTATCCAAAAACCTTTTCCTTCGGTACCGGTACGTACCGTTATTGAAACGGTTTTTCCTAAAAAAACATGTTTTTTTTACAAAAAAAAAAAAATTAATAGAAAATTTTTAATTTTTTTGGTTTTTGTAAATGAAAAATCGTACTCCAAATGCCTCCCCGAAGTCTCATAAAAATCAAAAAAATCTTTGGGCTTCCGCATCGTGGATTAAGTAAAAATTTCCAAAAAAAAAAAATCATACTTCAACCGCTATGCGGGAGCAGAAGAAAATTATTGATTTTTACGAAATTTTTTTGAATTCATTTAGACTCTCAATAGAAACTTTCTGAATCCCTTAGTATAGTTTAGTTTTTGGAAATTTTTATTAAATCCGCGATCTGGGTGCCCAAGGATTTTTTTGATATTTATAGGACTTCGTGGTTCAAAAATTATTAGCAAAACCGTGAATTTAAATTGGTTTCACCTTTAGTTCACGTGTTGAAAATCGTCAAAAAATTATTTTACAAAGTATTTTTGTCACTCACAAATATTTTTACAATTAAGCAAAAAAAACTTACACTGGAAAAAAATTTTACACTCAAAAAGAAATGTTGTAATTTTTTTTTTCAAAAATGACTAAAAGAGTTTTTTACTCAAAATAAAATATTTCTAATCAAAATTGTTATTTTTTTTTTTGAGTTAGAAAACTAACTATTACTTTAAAAGGGCACCGTGGATATTCATGGATTCGGCTAACAAGGAGAGTCTGCCTGGTGTCACCCTCCGATCTTCATGAAATTTGGATATGTTGTTCAGAACGAAAATTAACTCGACACGTTTTTTTTTAGCTGCCAAAATTAATTTTTGGGGGGTCGATTTGTAAGGGGGGAAATTGACCTTTTTCAGTTTTTTACGATTTACGCCTTTTTTGACAAAAATAAAATAGGCATATGTGGTATCAGATTAAAGGTATTTAAAATACCTATCTCTTGGTGCTAACAACGTGCCAAAAAATATATTATTTTTAGACTTATGAACAAAAATGTCATAAAATTTTGGTATTTTACTCAATATGGCGAAAAGTTGTGCATGTTGAGACATGTGCTTTACACACGTAAATAGTTTTTCCAAAGACCCTTCATTTGGTATGTAACATGACTAGGTTTCTTTGCAAAATATAGAAGATAAACGGAAAAAACTGAAAAATTACAGTTTCTTCCCCCTCATTTGCACCCCCTAAATGTGAATTTGGCCCGCTATAGAAAAACGTGTCCCTTTATTTTTCCTGCTCTACAAAATAAAACCAATTCCATAAAGATCGGCGGGTGACACCAGGGAGACTTTCCTTGTAAGTCGAATTTAACTCTTCTACTTTTTTTTACTTATTTTTTTTTACTTTTTTTTAACAAATGATACATTTTTATGTCAGAATAACATCAAAATTAACTCAAAAATTAAAGTTATCTCGGCCCGCCCCCTTTTGTAAGTGTGGTCCGGCAACGTCCCCGTCGACTCCCTAAGAAAACGCTATTTAATTTTTTTTTTCACATTTTTGAGGGCATTTTAGCAAAAATGCTAAAAATAAATACGTAAATACGTGTTTTATTATTAAAATTAAAAAAAAAAAAAAAAAATTTTAAGTTTTTATGCGTTTTTTTATTTTTAGCATTTTTTTCGATAATACCGGTACGTACCGGTATCGACGTTTCGGTATCGGTAATACCGTAACCGATTCAACTCAAATACCGTAACCGATACCGATACCGAAATAAATTGAAAAATGATACCAATACCGATATCGATACCGTTATTCGTTTCGATTGCCAACCTTGATTTCTTTGTTTTAAAGTTGCGAATGAGTAATATTAATTGCCAAATATTCGTCATACGCTCTGTTGACACAAGAAAATACAAGCAAATTACTAAATTGTTATGAAATTTAAAGTTCAAATGCGATTTTCTCGAAAAAAAAAGATGAACGTGTTTCTGATTTTTTTTGTGTGGATGGACAAACATCTAAACTTTTAAAAAAATAAATAAAAAAAAAGTGGCCGGATTTTTGATAAATTGACTTTTTTAAAAAATGGAAAATTTCAGAACGGGTTCTGAAAATTTTTCAAAAAAAAAAAATTTAATCGATAGCCCATACAAAACTATATAAGAACGTAAATTTTTGACATTGTGGTGCATTCCGTTTTAATGTGATAAATATTTAATTCCATACAAACTAAAAAATTTACTTTTTTATACCCTCCAACTACAGTATGGGGGTATACTCACTTTGTCATTCCGTGTGTAACGCATCGAAATATCGGTCGGGGACCCCATAAAGTATATATATTATTGATCAGTGATCGATTCTAAGACATTCTAGCGATGTCCGTCCGTCCGTCCGTCCGTCTGTCCGTCCGTCCGTCCGTCCGTCTGTAGTTAACACGATGCAGTCCAAAATAAAATAGCTAGACCACTCAAGTTTGGCATAAATATGTCTTATGGTCCTAGGCAGGTTAAGTTCGGAAATGGGCTAAATCGGACCAGGGGGAAAAAAGTTCCCCCTTGAAGAACTAAACCAACCTCTTAAAAATGTTAATTTTTTTAACGTTTTTTTCTATTTTTGTAAACTAAATGAGACATTTTTATGTTCGTTAAAGATTTTAGTCCTGCGCTTGGACCCAGGGGATTAAAAAATTTAGCTTTTTTGCCCCGCCACACTTTTAAGGGCGTGGATAAAAAAATAATTTAAATAATTATAAAACTATAATACTTAAGTGCACAAAGCAGACAAAAATGAGCTTGTAAACATATACCGTGAGGGCCAAGGAGTCACCCCAGTTCACCGACCCCTCCCCCTACCTTGCCCCCCCCCCCCTTAAAACAACGCCCCTGTCAATTTTTTTTTTTTTTTTTAATTTTTTTACATGTTGGAGGGTATAATAGATTCGGCACAGCCGAATTTAACACTCTCACTTGTTTATTATTGTTTTGCTTAATAACGACAAAAAATTTGAAATTGGTGGAATAAGGCTTTCAGCTCTAAATTGAGAGTCCTACTCTAAAAATATTTAATTTTGTTTTTAGTTTTGACAAGAAAGGGTTTTAGTTGAGATGTTGCTTTTAATGTTTTACCCTTTTTTAGAACACGACAAAGATGTCACAGATAGGAATTATATTTTTTTTTTATGAATATATAAAGCAACATCTCAACTACCTTGGGTGCTATGTCCTGGGCGTACCAACATAGCAACCCCCTAAAAATTAATTTTGGCCGCTAAAAAATAAAATATGTATCTAATGAATTTTTGTTTTTAACAACATATCCAAATTTCATGAATATCGGAAGGTGATACTAAAAAAAAGTTTTTATTTTTTTTTCTTTAAAATCTCTTTTTGTAATTTTCAGCCGATTTTCGGCACGTGTTTCTTTAATCCGATTGTCTTAAAATTTTGAATTTATTATTTTTAGATGCTAATGAGCAAATCTGGGCCAATCCAAGGAACATTGATTTTAAGAACAGGTCTAACGCACATATTTAGTTTTGTTGTCAAATTAATATCCTAAAATTATTATTTATATTTTCTAAAAAGTGATATAAATAAATTAAATGACTGGAAATAATTTATGTATAAATTACCACAAAAAATATTTACATAAAGTGGGGTAGAATGTTATAAAAACAAACAAAAATTTTAAATATTTGAAAAATTAAGTAAAAAATAGGGAGAGTGTTAAATTTTATACTCCCAGAACTTAAAAAAAAAAAATAAAACAAATATTTTTTATTAAGGCACTATTGTTTATAAAAAACCGACATTTTGGAAAACAGGTTTCTCGTTTAACCGAAATTCAGCTTTTTCGGTTAACCGGTTTTCTCGGTTAAACCGGAATAAAAAAACCGGTTAACCGGTTTTTTTTCTTTAACTGACAAACCCAAAAATACTTTAAAATTGCTAATTTTTATTAAAAAAAATCGAATGTAACTAAAGTTAACATATTTGTTTCTTTCAGCAAAGTTAGAAACTGTTATCCTTTGAAAATAGCGGTATTTAAATAGGGTGCTTTATTTTCCTATATTCACCGGAGCTTTATTTTAATTTTTATTGGTTTTATTTAAAACAAATACATCAATTCGTTATAAATTGTAGTCCGTATTTTATATTAATGTTCTTTTATTGACATTTTCTCCATTAATAAGAATTTTAGTACTTGGTTAACAGTCACTTATTAAGTTTTCAATGAAACTGTCCAAAAAACGCTCATAACGGGGATAATTCATTATTTACCAGATTAAAATTCCTATTTGGAAAATTGTTTCTTGAAGACAAAAAGTATTTTATACTTCCTTTCTCACTGATTTTCAAGGTCTTTTTAATGAAATTTTGAAAATATCATAAAAAAAATGTGCAAACCCCTAATATTTGCAAAATATTCCGTTTGAATATATTTAAAAAAAACCGGTTAACCGACAGAAAAAAACCCGAAATTTTGGGAAAACCCTGTTTTTCGGTTAACCGGTTTATAAACACTATAAGGCACATTAGTTCACAGAAAAAAATGAATAAATTTTAATACTACTGATTGTGAGTAAAAGATTTCTTTTAATAAAAATATATTAAATGCTTACCAAAAAATTTTAGTAAAGTTTTAATTGACACAATTAATACCTTACTTAAAATTTTTGGGTTCTTTTAATTGTGTCAAGTAAAAATTTAATCAAAATGTAAAAATTTGTTTTTCTAAAAGTTTAAAAAAAAAATCACTTAAAAAAAAAGAAAAACTTGTTGTTTCTAAACTCTAGCTAATATATTTATTTCTAAAGACAAAGAAAAATTTCATAAAGATTATTACAAACTTTTATATACATCTATAAAAAACTATAAACTAAATGAGAATTCAAAAAACAAAAAGAATAGAAAAAAAAATCTTTTATATGGGTTTAAATTGAAAAAATGCTGAAGAAAATTTAAATTTCTAAAAATAATAGACCTTTCTGGTTCCGGTTTCGGAGGCTCTAGTTATCAAACACTCCAGTCATCAGTTGTATTATAAATGTTTTTTTTTTTTTAATTCACATAAATATATAATGGTTGCAGAAACTTGAAATTTGGATTATAGGCTCCTTTAGCGGAAAAAACATTCTAGAAAAAGTACTTTTTGAAAATTCCTTGTTCTAAAGGGGTAAAAATAGTTTTGGTACTTTTTATATATTTTGAAATAATGATCATAGAAACTGGGAATTTGGAATGAAGAATTCTTTAGTGAAAAAAAAAACATTCTAGAAAAAGTACTTTTTGGAAATTCCGCTTCTAATTGTAAGTGGGCTAAAATGGCTAAAAAAGTGTACTTTCGGTATTTTGATATTTTCTGACGTAATGTGTCTAGAAACTTAAAATATGGCATTTAAAAATGTCGTTTCTAGAGGTGTAAAAAATAGTTTTTTGATACTTCTTATATTTCCTGAAATTCCTAGGATAGGCATTGAAATTTTAAATGCTGGATCCTTCAGTGAAAAACTATTTTGAAAAAGTTCTTTTTGAAAATTCTGTTTCTAAGGGCCATAAAGGGGATAAAAAAAAGTGTAAATTTGGTACTTCTTGAAATAATGGTACAAAAACTTGATATTTTGAATTTAGGACCACCTAGCAAAAATAAAAGTTTTTGGAAAATTTAATTTTAATGGGGAAAGGTGGCAAATGATTTTTTTACCGATTTTACTTTTAAACTAAAATCCCTAGAATCTCAAAATTTTACGGGTAGCATTCTCCAGTAGAAATAACAACCAAGAGAAGGACATACTTTTTTAAAATTTGAAAAATGTAAAAAGGATTACCTGGAAAAGTAAGGTGAAATTGTACTTTTTTATATCTAACAGATAAAGACAATAGAATTTTTTATTTCTTTAACGCATATTCACTCAAAAAATTATGTTAGTAAAATCAACTGAAAATGTCAGTTAAAATAACTACCTTGTAAGTTGTTTTGGGGTCAACTACTTTTTCAGTTAAATCAACTAACAATGTTAGTAATTTTAACTGACAAAACACAACTGACTTATGTAGTAAAAACTACTTACATTTATAGTCAAAACAACAAAAATGTAGTAAAAATAAAATAATCAATAAATATTTTTTTTCAAAAAATTTTTCAGAAAAAAAATTTGAAGACCAAATTTTTTCAAAGTTTTTTTAAAAAAAAAAAAAGTTGTGAAAAATAAAAAAAAACGAATTTTTTAGAAAAAAACTGAAAATTTTTCAGAGATAAAAAAAAATAAAATTAACTTCTTTAAATAACTGTTACTACATCACAGTGCTTTTTGTTAGTTATTCAAAAAAACTACTTAAAGTAACTAACAGAAATAGTTGTTTGATATTTTTCATACAAAAACAAATGACTTTGTAGTTGAAAACAACTAACTACTGTAAAATATACAAACAACTAACATGTAGTAACTTACATAATTTTCTGAGTGTTATACTGAGAGAAAGGAAACTTAAATGGAATGAAAAGAGATGGCATTGGTGCACGCGGTCCAAGAGCTCCACAATAGACTTTAAAGCCTCTGCGCATATATGGGAGTTGTATTCAATCTTCGGTCGATTAAACTAGAAAACCGAATAATTGAATACCCTACACTCAGAAAAAAATGAACTTAAAAATGGGAAACTAACTAAATTCAAGGAAAATTGATAATGATTTAG
The DNA here is from genome assembly GCA_963921195.1 of Pegoplata infirma. Classification (NCBI taxonomy): domain Eukaryota; kingdom Metazoa; phylum Arthropoda; class Insecta; order Diptera; family Anthomyiidae; genus Pegoplata; species Pegoplata infirma. The sequence goes on from OY992538.1 coordinate 165,602,457, forward strand.
ATCCATTGCCATGTTTCCCTTCTATTAAGTTCATATTTTTCTTAAAAATAAGGAAAGAAAAACTTTTTCAATATTATGCCAATTTGAACTAAAAAATGGGAATTTTTTTTTTTTTTTTCAATTTAGTTTATACACATTTGATTGGGTGAAGACTAGGGTGGCTCGTTTTAGGACTTTTTTCTCTGATCAAAATCTAATACCCGCCAAAAGTGTCGGTCCCCTAAGGGTAACTCACATGCAAAATATCACTCCGATCGGAGTTTATCTTCTGTCTCCACTTTGAGCCTCTAAATTGGCGTTTCTGCAAAAAGGACTTTGAAAAAAAAAAAAATTTTTAAGTTTTTTTATTAAAATAATTAAAAAATTATTTTTGTATAATATTTGATCGTAAATAGTTAAATATGAAATTTAATGATTTTACGGTATCATTAACCCGTTCAAACTTGATACCAAAAAATGGCATGATTTTGGGGGCGTTCTCAAAACACCTTTTTCAAAATTTGAAAATTGTATTAAAAAAAATTTTAAATATACCATTTTTTCTTTCTGAATTCATTAACAACGCCTTGGAGAAGAAAAATGTGAAATATGGCGGATATCCGTCGAGCCACTTTTTGGGAATCGCGGGGGGAAGTTAGCGGATTTCAAGGAAATGTTGGTTTTATCAATAATTTGGATTAATAAAATCTTATAAATTTCATTTTAAAGCAAATTAACTGTTTTATGGTGTCTATTCTATTAAATAACTTTAAGTCTGTCATGAAATCTTACCGATCTAGGACGTCTTGAACCCACATTGGCGGGAGGTTAAAAATGACCCCCGAAGAAAATTTGAAGTTTAGAGCTTAAATTTTGTGCTATAAACAAGTATAAAATGGCTTTTGTGTTTTTACCCCATCTATTATTTTGTATTAATATATTATCTTTAAAAAAATCGTTAACCCTTCTTGGTAGGGGGTCAAAAATGACCCATTCAATAAAAAGTATATATTTTTTAAAGAAAATTAATTTGTGGCAGTCTATTAGATAACTTTAAATCAGCCCTAAAATCTTACCTATTTAAGATATCTTTAACCCACATTGGCCAGGGGTCTAAAATGACCCCGGCAAAATCTCTTCGGCATAGTGCTTGAATTTTTTGAAATCAACAAAATTTATATTTTTTATTGAATGGGTCATTTTTGACCCCCTACCAAGAAGGGTTAACGATTTTTTTAAAGATAATATATTAATACGAAATAATAGCTAGGGTCAAAAACACAAAAGCCGTTTTATACTTGTTAATAGCACAAAATTTAAGCTCTAAACTTCAAATTTCCTGCGGGGGTCATTTTTGACCCCCAGCCAATGTGGGTTAAAGACGTCCTAGATCGGTAAGATTTTATGACAGACTTAAAGTTATCTAATAAAATGCCACGACACCAAAAAACAGTTAATTTGTCCAAAAATGAAATTTATAAGATTTTATTAATCCAAATTATTGATAAAACCAACATTTCCTTGAAATCCGCAAACTTCCCCCCGCGATTCCCAAAAAGTGGCTCGACGGATATTCGCCATATTTCACATTTTTCTTCTCCAAGGTGTTCTTAATAAATTCAGAGAGAACTAAAGGTATATTTAAATTTTTTTTTAAATAAAATTTTAAAATTTTGAAAAAAGGTGCTTTGAGAACGCCCCCAAAATCATGCCATTTTTTTGGTATCAAGTTTGAACGGGTTAATGATGCCGTAAAATCTTTAAATTTCATATTTAAGTATTTACGATCAAATATTATACAAAAATTATTTTTTAATTATTTTAATAAAAAAAAACTATATTTTTTTTTTTTTTAAAGCCCTTTTTTGCAAAAACCCCAATTTTGAGGCTCAAAGTGGAGACAGAAGATAAACTCCGATCGGAGTGATATTTTGCATGTGAGTTACCCTTAGGGGACCGACACTTATGGCGGGTATTAGATTTTGATCAGACAGAAAAGCCCAAAAACGAGCCACCCTAGTGAAGACCCCATTGGGTTCGGACCCGATAGGTTCAGACCCCGATGAGCCCAGACAGAGTTGGGTTCCTTAAGAATCGTCACAGTTTTTTATCCAAAATGTTTGTCCGTTTCGTTCTACCTTGCTTAGTTTTTGAGATACGTAAATTTAGGAGACCATTGAGTTCTTGAGACTTTTAGAAACTCGATAACTTTGTTGTATTGGCTATATTTACCGAGATATGAGCATTTAAAAATGTTCGGGAATGGCAACTTTTTTAATTCTAGAGTTAGGGCCCATTGGGGTCCACACATGTGAAGAGAACCAGCGATATTACGGAGATCTAAAGAACAAAAAAAAGTTTTGCTCTATCTGGCTAGTTTTCGAGATAACTTTAAGTTAAAAAAAAAAAATCCCCGTGTTATAAACATTTTACTAAAATAGTGGAAAAAACTTCCTCGAATCTAAGAAGATGAACTAATTGGTAGAAAATTATGTCCTAAAACTAAAGAAGAGGAACATGTCTTAAAAACAAAGCTTTTTTTTAGGGAAAATTTCTTTGGCGGTAAGAATTTCTTCCATATATTAGGGAATTCCATTTAAGGAAAGTATTGGACTATTTAACAGTACATGAACTAAAATTTTTCCTAACAGTTAATAAAATTTCCCAACTTTTAGTTAAATTTAACTAAATTGTGGGAAAATTTATTAACTATTTTTTAAATCTATTTCCAAATTTTAAGTTAAGTCTTTTTTTGAGTGTAGTATCAATATATTTGGCAAGGCCTAATTCAACTTTTTTTACCTGTTTTGGTCTTATTTTATCTACAATTTCGTGTTGTACAGTGTAATAAAAGCACTACAAGTAAAAGTTGTGCGAACATTTTTGCTGGGTATGTTACATTTGAAAAAGTCGTTGATTATGGAAGTGATCGTTAAATTTTAAATAAAATATTCGCACGATTTGGTTTGTGGAATTTCCATAATATTTTTTTTTACTAAGAATTTTTTTTTTTTGTTAAGTATTGTTGAATAACCGGAAGTTCATTTACCTTTATAAAATCTATGAGTACTTCGACTCAAATGGCAAGAGATTTGTAAAGATAATTGTCAGTCTTTCAAGAGAAGTAATTTAAAATTCTTATAACAAAATTTAAAAATTTTGTCTTTGTAAGCAAAAAAGCTTATAAAGAAAAATTGTTTGAAACTGAAAAAAAAAAATTATGTTTAAGTACAGGTTATTGTGGATTTGTATCATGTGTTATTGCTTTCATATGTAACACTGTGCAACAAATTTTGGGTCATCGCATTGAGCCTCAATGCCTATAACGCCACATGAAAGTAGACCATCAAGTGAACAAAATCACCAAAGGGTTTTGCAAAGTCAGTTCGGATTTCTTTTTCATAGCCCACTGAAGTTTTCATTTTTTTTGTCAAAGGCGTTTGGAAAACGCCAAAAATACCACAATAAAAACACATCTGAGCTTCAAAATATGATTTGATATCTTCAGTGAAATTTAATGGCGGTTCTTTTTTTAGAACATTTTAACCCTCTAACTGCGATTTTAAGGGGTCATTTTAGTCCTTTTTCAAAAACTAAACACAGAAGTCTAATAAGACGTCCATTTAGAGGGTTAAAATGTTCTACAAATATTTTCCTCATAAAATTTCACTAGTGGTTGTCAAATGTTCAAAGTTTATGCGACATGCGCAAAGTGCTTAAAAAGGGTCAAGTATAAATAATCAATGTTTGTTATTTTTTTTACCAAAGCAGTGTTAAAAAATATCGACAAAAAACATTGCAAATATACTTTTGAGCTAAAAATTATGTTTTGATGTGTTTTATAAAATTTTATGATGATTCTTTTCTTTGACCAAATTAACCCTCTGGGTCCCGTCTTAAAGAGTCATTTTTGTCCTTTTTTAAAAGAAATACAAAAAAGTCTATAAAAAAGGCATTTTAACAAAAGGGTTAAAATGTTTTACAAATATTTTCTGCATCAAATTTTACTAGAGCACGTCTAAGACAGAAAGTTCGTCCAGCATATAGAAAATGCTTAAAAATTTAAAAGTATTCAAATTTTATTTTTTGTCGGCCCGAAATATAAAAAAACAAGTAAATAAGTTAAATTCGACTTTGTCGAATGTATTGATACCCTCCATAATGTAAAAAAATTTTATTTGCAAAAAAAAAAAAAAAAAAAAAAAATTAAAAAAAAAAATTTGGTAAAATATGTTTGTACTTGTTTAAATACCATTCGGTGGTCAATTCTGTTCACATGTGTCAACCAGCAACCGAATTAAAGCATTTTGTGTTTTTAGGTTATGTCGGGCCCTTTTTTTTGACTCAAAAGAAAGCTAAAGTCTTTTCCCCACCTAATTCTTCTTCGTCCTCAAATATATTTTTGATCCACCAACAAATTTCTGCTAGAACAGCATCACGCGACTTTTTCCCAAGATATCTGAAATGGTGATCACGGCCAAAGTATTAAACAGATAAAACAGATATATAAGACTTAGCATATTTACTTGTATATTCAACATAGCTTAAAAACACAAAATGCTTTAATTCGGCTGCTGGTTGACAAATGTGAACAGAATTGATCACCGAATGGAATTTAAACAAGTACAAACACATTTTTTACAAAAAAAACTAATTTTCGTCGAAATTTTTTTTACCAAAAAATTTTTTCGCGAATTTTTTTTTGTTGTTTTTTTTGGCAAATAATCATTTTTACATTGTGGAGGGTATCAATACATTCGACAAAGTCGAATTTAACTTTTTTACTTGTTTTTTTTTTATATTTCGGCCCAAAAAAATATAAAAAAAATGTTCATACTTTAAAATTTTTAAGCATTTTCTATATGCTGGACGAACTTTCTGTCTTAGACGTGCCCAAGTAAAATTTAATGCAGAAAATATTTGTAAAATATTTAAACCTTCTAACTGCTTTTTTTATAGACTTTTTTGTATTTCTTTTAAAAAAGGACAAACATTACCCTTTAAAACGGGAGCTAGAGGGTTAATTTGGTCAAAGAAAATAATCATCATAAAATTTTATAAAACACATCAGAACATAATTTTTAGCTTAAAAGTATATTTGCACTGTTTTTGTCGATATTCTTTAACACTGCTTTGGTAAAAAAAAAAAAACTAACATTGATTATTTATACTTGACCCTTTTTAAGCATTTTGCGCATGTCGCACAAACTTTGTACATTTGACAACCCCAAGTGAAATTTTATGAGGAATTTTATGACGTTTTATTAGACTTCTGTGTTTAGTTTTTGAAAAAGGACTAAAATGACCCCTTAAAATGCCAGTTAGAGGGTTAAAATGTTCTAAGAAAAGAACCGCCATAAAATTTCACTGAAGACATCAAATCATATTTTGAAGCTCAGATCTGTTCTTATTATAGTATTTTTGACGTTTTCCAAACGCCTTTGATATAAATATAAAAACTTCAGTGGGCTATAAAAAATAAATCCGAACTGACTTTGCAAAACCCTTTGGTGATTTTGTTCACTTGATGGTCTACTTTCATATGGCGTTGAAGCCATTGAGGCTCATTTTTCGTGTTGCACAGTGTAATTAATGTGTTATTCCACTACATGAAAATATTCTGATATAAGTTTTATTAAATTTTATTTTTATAAAATTTTATTAAAAAGAAATATCTCAATATCGAGTTGAGTTGAGGGTGGGTTGTACAAGCCTAAAATAAGGAAATTTTTAGGCAAGTCCATGGCGCGCAGACTTAAAATAGTTCATTTTACCGTAAAATCGAGTAGTTTCATTAAAAGTTAAAAAATATGTATTTTGAGTAGGTTTATTCACCACCCAGCAAAACTTTGGTAATGGGTAGTGATTATATAACACATTACCAGGTAATGTATATACCTTATTTGTGGCATTATTTTCGGATATCTTACCAAACATTTGTTCCACAACGTATTATTTTAAAGTGAAAAATAATGCATTACTAATAATTTGCTACGTAATGCATGATTATTGGAAAAAATGTATTTCATATTAATTATTTCTAAACATTAAATCATTGATGACTTATATTTGGTTACATTATGTATTATTTGAACGTTTAAAATAATGAATTATTTATAATTGGATACATAATGCATTACAATAACATAAAAAATAATTATTTTTAAAAAAAATGCATAAGTTTAAACTAGAGATGGGCTCACGACAGGAATTTTCTAACGACACACACTCGCGAGCATATATTATCTACTTACACTCACTTACAATTACGTGAGTAAATTTAATACAAAATTACTTTTTCACTACTCGTAACACCTTATATATTATCTTCTGGTATGCTATATTATTTCATTTCTCGTAACCTATAAAATATCATATATTTTACACCTTACTCGTATTCTTCGTTATAAATTTATGACTTATTTTATACCTTACTGGTATTCTTTGTGATAATGTGGATGCATTACTTTGAGTCTCATCGCCTGTTAAAATCATCAATGCTGCAATGTATAAAATAAGAGATCCTATACCTTATTTTATACCTTATTTGGTAATCTAAGTTTTGCTGGGCATGGCGTGCTAACCATTTTCTTCAAATTCTGATTAATTTTTATTAAAAAATAAAAATTGTTTTTGTTTGACCTTTAAAATATTATATTTTGAGTAGTTTAAGTCTTAAGTCTTGCAAAAATTACCATCTAAATAAATTTAAAACAGAAAAACAATTTTCTTGGAAATTATTCTTTGATAATATCATAGTTTTAATTAGTAAAGGAAATAATGACCGCGAGCTAAAATAAACTAAAATAAATAAAAAAAAAAATTTATAAATTTTTTTAACCAAAACTTGTGTCGGTCGACAGTGCCCATGCGCGGGTACAAGGGGGGGGGGGGAAAGGGGAAATTTCCCCCCCCCCAGACCAAATTTCGAAAAGAAAAAAAGAGGAAAAAAAGAAAAAAAAAAAGAAGAAAAAAAAAAGAAAAAAGAAAGAAAAGGAAAGAAAAGAAAAAGAAGAAAAAGAGAAAGAAGAAAATTTTCTAAAAAAATCTCGAAGTCCAAAAATTTTTTTAAGGAAAAAGTGAATTAATCTTATTATGAATTTTGGCATAAACAAATTATTTAGAATATGTTTTTTTTTTGTATAGAAAAATGTTACAGGATCTTAATTTGGTTTATATGAAAAATGTTTGTCTTCTACATAGCAATAGGAAAAGTATCTTAAAAATGTTGATAGTCGAACTTACGTACATATGTAAAACTGTTTTAATTTTTTTTTTCTAGAGCATAAACTTTTTCAAAAGAAAAAAAATTCAGAATCTGAGACTTTTTTATGTGAAAAAGGTCTCAAAACTTATTTATAGGAAAATGGTCGCAAAAGATTTTTTTTATTGGAAAAAAAGTCTCAGAATTTCTGAGTTTGAGACCTATTTTAAGGAAAATCTGAGTCTTTTTTTAAAAAGAAAAGGTTGCAAAGTCTGAGACTTTTTATTGTTGAAAAATAGTCTCAGAAGTTGAAAATTACTGAAGTGGTAGAAGGTCGCAGAATCTGAGTTTTTTTCAACAGAAAAAAGGTCTTAGAATCTAAGACTTTTTTTATAGGAATAAGGTCTCAGAATCTCAAAAAATTTCTCAGAATCTCAGACTTTTTTTATAGGGAGGTTGTAGAATCTATGACCTTTCTATTGGAAAAAGGTCTTAAAGTCTAAAACGTTTTCTATAGGAAAAACATTTCAGAATCTGGGACTTTTTCTTTAGAAAAGGGTATCAGAATCTCCGACTTTTTCTATGGGAAAAGTGTGTTAGAATCGGAAAAGATTTCTGAATCAGAAAAAGGTCTGAGAATCTGTCACTTAAATGGCCAGAATTTTAAACTTTTTCTATATAAGAAAAAGGAAAAGGAACTGAGAATCTGAGCCTTTTACTTTTGGAATAAGATCTCAGAATTTGAAACTTTTCTCTTTAGCAAAAAGGTCGTAGAATCTGAGACTTTTTCTATTGAAAAAAGGTCATAGAATCCAAGACTTTTTCTATAGGAAAAAGGTCTCAGAATCTAAAATTTTTTCAGTGCGAAACAAATCTAATAAACAGAGACCTCTCTATAGGAAAAATGGGTCAATAATGCTTTAAAATATGAGACTTTCTATAGTAAAATGTATCAGAATCTGAGACTTTTTTTGTGGAAAAAAATTCTTAGAATCTGAAAGTTTTTCTATACGAAAAAAGTCTCAGATTCTGCGACATTTTTCGTAAAGAAGAAGTCTTATATTCTGAGACATTTTTCCTATAAAAAAAAAATCACGAAAAATGTCTCAAAACTGATACTTTCTATGTAGAAAGAATTTCTTATATTAAAAAATTCTGAGATTTAGACTCTTCTTATGTACACGAAAAATATACAATTTTCTTTTAAAAATCTGAAAATTTTTCTATACGAAAATAGTCTCAGATTCTGAGACATTTTTCGTAGAGAAAAGTCTTTTATTCTGAGGCATTTTCCCTATAAAAAAATAATTTATTCACGAAAAATGTCTCAACATCTGATGTTTTCTATATAGGGAGAATTTCTTCTATTAAAAAATTCTCTTCTCATGTATTCGAAAAATATACAATTTTCTTTTAAAACAAATTAAAAAAAAATTGATCTAAACGAAATATGATCATGAAAAACAAACCTCCTTCGGCAAAATCTAATAAATTTGATGATTTTATAGCTTTCCCATAATTTTTTCTGTAAACAAAAACGTATCCCTTTTTTTTGCTCGTCAACAAAGGTGAATTTATGAAGTTTTTTTCGAAGTAAAAAAAAATTTCCCCCCCCAAACCCAAAAGCTGTACCCGCCACTGACAGTGCCTCGTTAGTACTTAGCAGGGAACACCAAGCCCGGGTGGACAGAGGGTTGAGGTTGTCAGTAGAAAAGCATTGGCTGTGTGCATAAATGGGAAAACCATTTATATTCGCTTCACTTTCCCGTTAGTTCCCCACAACAAATCAATAGCTAATCATAAGACACTCGATACACATACGGTTTATGTGTGTCAACTTCAGACAAGCAGCATTATTTAGCCTATGCCCGCTGAAATAGGAATTGAAAAATTCCCACCGCTGATATAAATCAAAAAGTATAGAATAAATAAGAGTATTCGTCCCATTAGTAGTTTACTAACAAGTCGGATTATTTCAAAAAGTCTTTAATTAGCGTACTATTAGCTCTCATCCTCTCATGGAATTGCTCGAATCCTCTCACTGAATATCTGACATTCCTTTTAGTTTGACATTTTCATATTTATTTCTTCTTTGTCTTTTTTTTTCTTCGATGTGTTTTCTTTAATTCCTCTTTATTTTTTCTCTTCTTCGATGAGTTTTTTTACCTTTTCGATGAGTTTTTTTGTCTTTTCGATGTGTTTTTTCACTTTTCGATGTGTTTTATCACTTTTTTCCTAATTTTTTTCTGTCAAAACATGCTCGAGATAAGCCGATTTAAGGACCAAAATTCCAGAGAGGAGTGCCTCTGAAATTTTGCGGAAGAATACTCTTATTTATTCTATACTTTTTGTATAAATACAGTTGCTTGGACTATCAGTAGTTAATAAATTGTTAAAGCGACCATCATATTAAGTTAATTTTACCGACAAATGTAGTAAACGACTTTTCAACGAGCAAATGTAGTTGTTTTAACTGTGTATTGTAGTAGATTCTGCAGACACTATTTTTAAGTGAATGTTTATGAAAATAAATACGAATTTACTTATAAAAACATACACAGTAAAAAGTTTTGGGTTAATTTTAATTCCTAGCTGGTGTGTATATATAACAATGCCAAAAATAATTTAATTTATTCCAAAAAAGTTTGCTTTTAAAGAGATAAAAAGAGAGTGAGAGAATGGATTTTTAATTTATTTTTGGGTGTTATAATAAAACCAAAATATGGAAATAATTTTACACCTAAACAGGTGTTTATTTCAACAAGGCAGGACTTAAATTTCTCCAAAAATAAATAAAATAAATGTAAGGTTATGTTTTTTAATATTTTTGTATATTGAATACAAATACAGACCAAATACATGAATAAAGTTAAAATCCAAAGAACTGTTGATTTGTCACCCCAACTCAGCACAACTCTGCATAAAATAAACTGCTACTGCTTCTATATTAAGAAATTATTCCTGGGGGTAGGCACCGTCGTGATCTAAAAATTTCATCTCTCTGCCTTCTGCTTCAAGATTCAGCTGGTCTAAAAGTAAAGTTAACGAAAAATCAATTAAAATGATTGATAAACGTTTGTAGTCAATACTTACTTGATATTTATATTTCGGTCGGAGTAAAATCTTCACTTTCTGGATCACAAATTTTGATAATATAAAGTTTTTACATTGCTAACTTCTTTTCTCACTTTCATTGAATGAATAAGCATTTTTTGTTCACTCAATATGACAGCTGTTTTCAATTCCTTGTTAAGTGTTTATCTTAAACTTGATGAAATACAATTGTTGATGACGTTTGACGTTTATTTTTTATAAGTTTTTCAAGAGAGAAATTTAATTATTTCTTGGCATCAAAATAAAACTAAAAAAAATGACATAAAGATAATCAAATTTTTAATCCCTATGTGGTTTAGCATATAACCCATTTCGGATTTAACTATGAGTTTAATTCCAAAGTAGTTTAAAATGTGCTCCGCTAGGTTTTAAATATAACCCAAAACTTTTTACTGTGTAGCTACTATATTTTAGGGTGGAGCGAATAATCACTTTTTTTAAATTTTGTCGATTGCCGGGCAACAAAAAACTCAAAATTTAAAATTTTTACCAAATCGGAAAATTTAAACCCGTGCCGTTGGGCATTAAAAAAAATAGTTTCGTAAAAACTATACATTTTTTTCCAATACAATCTTGATTTTTTTAATTATTTTTTTTTAATTTAAGTAACGATCAAAAATAAAATTTTGGTGGCTTTCATATTAAAGTGGCATTTTTTCGTCAACTTTTGATTTTCCAAATTGCCCGGGCAAATTTTTATTCTAGGTACAAATTTGAGGTCAATCGGATTAAATTAATCCGTGGCGCCCGACGATCAAAGCTTTGGTTTTTTTAAAAATTTTAAAATATAAAAAATAAAAATCAAAATAAATATGTTTTGCGACAAAACACACTTATTAATTTTGATGCGCTAAACACGAATATCAAAAAAATTTTAAAATTGTTCAAGCGGCTTTCGAGATATCCCTATTTGAAATTTTCCAAAAATTACAGTTTTTTCCTTCGTTAAAAAAAAACGTTTTAAAAAATCTCAAAATTTCTATTCCTTTACCATTTTATAGAGCTTGTGACAATATTTCTTTTAAACCTAATTTAGACCAAATCCGATAATTTTAACCAGTGCGACGAACTTCGATCAAAGTTTTACTTTTTTACAAAGTTTTCACCAAAAACTCTAAACTTTGATCAAAGGGCGAATAAAAAATCGGAAAAAAGTTTTTGGTTTGTATGATTTTTTTTAATACCAAACTTTAACCCCCAGCGGCACGGACTAAGGGCGGATTATTCAATGAAAATTTAGCTGCTAACTGCCGATTTAACGGAGCCTTATGTCAAAATTTGTATGAAAAAGTTAAATTTAACGGCGAGTTATTTTATGACGGAGCATTGAGCAATCCAGCCTAAAACTACACAAATTTGCTATGATTTTAAATATTGAGTTAGACCTTTAAAAAAAAATTTTTTTACCTGTAGTAAAAAAATTATTAAATTATAGTTCGTGCCACCCTAATCTTCATATTTAGGTACTTGTAGATATTTGAAATTATGCATTTGATGTGCAGTAACATTTCAATTAGACTGATTTGAAATCTAATGAAATTACATGAGAGCACTTCTTTTATTTATAAATTTCTAATCTCACAGGAGTCAACGAGCAAAGAAAAAAATGCTGTAAGCTTTTCAACTAATTAGAAATCTCCGAAAAAAAATGTTTGCCATAAACATATGAATGAAAAATGGTAAAAACTATAAAAAATTAGAAAATTGAAATATACAGCAGGATAGACCACAAGTATATTGTTGGTATGTTGCAACGAAAAAAAAACTAAATATTAGAACAGATTGATTTGGATATGATATCACCACATTTGTAAATTCAAATGCATTCATATCAGAAAAAGTGGTATGCGGTTTCGTTGTTGTTGGCATGTTTGAAATCTTTTATTTACTTACTGACTCAAAACGAAAAAAATGCGCATTTAGCGAAATGCAAAAGTGCAAATACATACTTCCGTTTCCGTTGCATCACTTTATATTTTTATATTTTTCGTTTTTTTTTTTTTTGCAAACAAACACTTTTTTTGGTAAATGTCAGAGAATTGTTCATTTTTTCGTCCTTAAAAGACTCGCCCACTTTTTTTGTTCGTTTGATATTTTCGATTGTGTTTGTACGTACAAATGTATGTAGGAAACAAGAAATGTACAACATCATTGATAGATGATGTACAGGACGAGATGGAGATGTACACACCATAGATGGGACTAATTAATTAAAGGGACCAATTAATTGATGGTTTAATTACCATTTAATTGATGTCAATGGTAATGAAATTTTTTTCATTACCATTGGTTGTATCAATTGTACCAATTAAATTATTTATCAATTTAATTACTAATGAAAATTAAAAAAAAAATAATTACCATTGGTATGGCATCACTTAAAAAAAATAATTACCATTAGTAAAAGTCGTCACAATATTGTCAAAATCGTTAATATTTTGAAAAATCTGTTGTTTTTTGTTATATGGTGTTTATGTTTTTCACATTTTATAAACCAAATATACGTTGATTGCCCTTGTATAACACAATATTTGAAATTTTTATTTGCGTTTTGTTTTTGTATTTAACATTTTCATATTTTTTTTTTTGTAAAAACATACTTTGATGTTTAAATTTTTAACTTTTCAAAAAAACAAAAATGTGCAAACCAATGGTTTTGAAACCAATTATAATTGGTGTTTTTCAACAATTGGTGCATTTCATTACCATTAGTAATTATTTTTTCAATTAAAAAAATTTAATTACCATTAAATGGTAATGAAAATTTTTTCATTACCATTGATATCAACCAATGGTAATTAAATTTCAATGGTAATGAAAAATTCCCATCTATGGTACACACACGAATACGTATGAGTATTATTATTAGGAAGGCACTTATTAACAAAAATGCCTTCCTTGTCAGAAAACATTGCGGTCTTTGAATAACAACGATTAAGACTTTCAATACCATGAAATTTATATGAATTTAAGATGGGTCCGTAAGTGAATTTTCATTCACAATCACGCACGCTTATGACAAACCATTTTATTCTTGCTCCCCAAATACTCACGAATTAAAAAAATACTTTTTTTCATATCGTGAACCTATATTCAAAATATGCCAACTCAAATTTGACGGAAATGAGTTTCCGATGGCAAATAGCTCCCCTATGTAATACCTATCTGCCATAAAAATTTCAGAGCAAAAAAATAATTTGTTGTCGTTTTACATCCATTTTTGTTATTCTGCTAACTCAAAGTTATATTTTTTTGGTGGAAATAAATGCCAACTCCCATTGTAAATTTCCAAAAATTTTTCAAAAAATTTTTAAAAAAAAATTAGACCACATATCTTATTGCATTTGCCATGCTAAACACGAATCTTGTATATAGATTTTGATATCTAATGACTGGTTCTCGAGATATTTCCATTTTAAAAATATCGGTAAATAGTGTTTGCAAAAAAAAAAATTGCTTATACTTATTTATGTAACTTTCAAACTATTTATCAGATTGAAACATTATGAATGGGGCAAATAAAGTCAATGATATAAGCTTTCAAAATAGCTGGTTTGGAGTGACCCTATTGCAATACAGCGTGAGTTACAGAGTGCCAAAGTTGACCACCCTGAGATTAAAAGGCTTTCGGAGCTAGTAACTTTTAAAAATATGAAAAGATTTTAAATTTTTTGTTCAGTTTTTGCAATTACCGTACTAAGGATAACAAAAACCAAAAAAAAAAAAAATTAAAAATTTTCCCAAAAAAAAAATATTTTTATTTTCCGACAAAATATGCCAACTCTAAAAAAATATTTGTTTTTTGATATAGTAATAAATGCCATCTCTGAAAAATATGCAAACAAGTGCAAAATATGAAAATTTTTGCATACCCGGCTAAAAATAAATGTGTATGTTCATATATGCTTATATAAAGATCTTTATATGATCATATATGACTTATATGGAAACATATATGTGATTATATATCCAAGAAACGATCCCATATATGTGGTCGTATTTAAAATATGTGCCATATATGATATCATATATGGAACCATATATGCTATCATAAAATGTTAAATTTGAACCAGAATTACAAAATAAAAGTTTTTAAGGTTAAAATTATATTATTACTTTACCAACGATTGATATACCTTAATATATATCAATAATTTAACAAATATTGCAAAATATTCTGCATAAAAAAATTTTAGAAAAGGTAAGTTTTCATTAATATGTATTAAGAATTTTAAAATCATATCGTCACCTAAAATGCAAAACGCCCTATCTAACATTTTATAAATTTTACAGGAGAAGCAAAAAACGTGTTTATATAAAAACTATAAAAGTTTTCATTACAAATTTCTTAAATATTAGTAAAACCACACAAACAAATTCATTTCTGTTAAAAAAAATTATAAATTTTTAATATTTGAAAAGTAATGTTAGTAACGCCCTTTTGTCTTGTAATTTTCAGAAATACAAAAAGCCCTAACTGCACTGAAGATGTTTAAAAACACCAAGCAGATGTGTTATAAAATGTAACAACATGCTAACAAAATTTTATACCGACTGTTGTTTTATCATATAGAACTCTAACAAAATGTGAGCGGTATTTGAAAAAGGGGCGTGGCACCTTCTATATAACCTAACACTGCAAAATGGCTCATTTCGGATTCTAAACACATGTTAACTTAATTCGACACAGAATGTCAATTTACCATTTTAAAGCTCCATGTCAAATGAGGGTGGAACAGAACAAGGGGTATGGCCCGAAATAACCCAATGCATCAAAATGCTTCAACCTTTTAACGACCACAGGCAACTATACTTCCCAAATGGTTGTTTGCGATTTTTTTTTGTTCAAGTAAAAGATAGGATAAATGTGGTAAAAGATGAATTATAGAAAAGTTTTAGAGAAACAAAAGTTTTGTTTTTATTAAGTCTCCTACTGGGTCCACTTACTCACTATAAGTTCTCAAAGTTTGCGAAGTAATAAGTATATTAGGGACAAAATTATATTTACTTGACAGGCGAAATAATGGTCAAGAAGGGGGTTCAGAAATCCAAATTCTTGTAGTTTAACTATTATTAAGTTGCATTTCTTAAAGATCACGGCGAGTACCAAAGAAGCCTTGACCAGAACAGCGTAATAAGGGGGAAGGAGGGGCCCAATTTTTTTATGCGTAACTATTATTAGGTCAGAAATTACGAAAATGGAAAGAAAATCAAAAACACTTCGGCCAAAAATGTATGGTCGGTAAAGCGTTTACTCGGCTTCTGGAAAATTTCTTAAGATCTACAGTAAATATTGGGCATTTGATAGATATCTCACTCGCATCCTACAAAGCTCTTAAAGGAAAATACCTTAGCTTTATTTTGAGTTAAAAAAGAGCAGGTTTTAAAAAAATGCCAAAGAAGTTTTTGATTTTGCAAAAAAAAAGAAAAAAAAATTTTTTTAATTTTTTTGAAAGATTTAAGAAATAGCTATCTTAAATTCTCGGGACACGTTTTGCTGGGAACATTAGGTAATCAGTAACATGGATGCAAAAAACAACTGTTTGACCGAAATGTAAAATTACTGCCCCTCTAACTCAGAAAGTTCTTGACCGATCTCGTTGACAAATTGTGACTAAACTACTATCGGTTTTAAAAGTTGTGTCACTTGAGATGAAAACCCCCATATGTAAATGATGAAATTTGACACAGGTTGTTATTTTATCTTTCGTCAATATAAGTCGTCAATCGTCTCGTTTCCACCGTTATTCCTTTACCATATAGTGTCATTTTATGGTAATAGAATAATGAGCTAACGATGACGATTATCAAGTTACATAATTAGCCCCCTGTATTTAATGTTAGCGGTATTAGACATCAACTTGTTTTTTATTTCTGCCCCTTTTTATGAAGAAATTATAAGCTTCCAATGAAGCTAACGTTTTTTTTATATACTGGGGGTAATTATGTAACTTGATAGTTGTCAACCGTATCGTTTCCATCGTTATTCCATTTCCATATAGTGTCATTTTATGGTAACAGAATAATGAGCTAACGATGACGATTATCAAGTTACATAATTAGCCCCCTGAATTTTTTTATAAAATTAGCAAAAATTTATAATTAAAAACATTTTTTTTTACTTATTTAACGAAAAATTTACTTTGAATTTTATTCAATCGGAATGAAGAACTTACAATCATGTTTTTTATCGTCATTAATTATACTGTTATTAAATTTTATGTAGAATTAATATCTTACTTAAGACTAATTACACTGCATAAATTGCGATTTCTATAGCTGAAAAAGGTTCAATTCTCGTGAGAGTACGGTCCTGAAGGGGTTAATTGGTAAATTTCTAAACTTTTTTTTTGTGTACATACACAGATATTTTTCCTATTGGTGGACATTCTGGAAGAAGAAGCATCAAAAAAATGTTTAATCTTAAAAAATAACAGTTGCGTCGGCAATATTATGTAATCAAATGTGTAGTTGGGGCTTTTTGGTTTAACATATGGGGGTTTTCGTGTCAACTGACACAACTTTTGAAACCGATGTCTTCCGATCGGGATGAAATTTGCACCAAGGTTAGTCCTATTGGATAGTAGTTCAGACACAATTTTTCAACGAGATCGGTCAAAAACTCTCTGAGTTAGAGGGGGTCGAAATTTGACATTTTGGCCAAAGAGGTGTTGATTCTCATCCATGTAACTTCTTACCTATTGTTTTTAGCAAAATGTATCCCAAAGAGTTTAGATAGCTATTTCTTCAGTCTTTCGAAAAAAAAATATAAAAAAAATAAAAAAAAATTTTTTGATTTTTTTTCTTAAAAATCCAAAACTTTTTTGACTTTTTCCTCAAATTGGGCCCTTTTTTTTTTTTTTTTTTTTGATTCAAAAGAAAGCCTAGGTGATTTGCTTTAAGAGCTGTGGGGTCGCTTAGTGGGATGCGAGTGGGATATCTATGAAAAAAATTTTTTTTTAACTTTGGAGACCAAAAAACCGTTCTTCAATTTGCACTATTAGGCGTGGGGTAGCTAACCAGTTTTCGATTTCAATCCGCGATACCCTCTAATTTTTTTATGTTCGAAAAAGAAAGCACAAGCCTAAAAATGGGGGTGGTGGGGAGGGGCCATATGGCCCCTCATTGGGGTCAAAGTTGGGCGTAAAGAGGTAAAAATCCTCAAAAAGCCCCAAAACTCCCCTAGAAACGCCCCTGGAGGGGTGCAATGTGAGACCGACCTCCAATAATTTTCTGCCCCCAACATTTTTCTTGAACATACCTTACCCCTATTTCCACTTCCTAAGGGGGCTCCAATACAAAATGACACTTTTATAAAATTTGCTCCTACCGCTCTAACTGTCCATAGGGTGCCCCTAGAGAAGTAAAATGTATGACCGACCCCCAATATTTTTTCAACTCCAACATTTTCTCAGAATATACCTACCCTTTATTTTCAACTCTTAAGGGGGTCCCCATACATTTTTTTTTTATTTTTTTTATTAGTTTTAAAAATACATGTTTTTATAATGTATGGGAGCCCCTTAGGGAGTGGAGATAGGGTGTTATGATGTTCGGACAAAATGTTGGTAACTAAAAAATAATGGGGGTTGGTCGTAATTTTTGCCTCTCTAGGAGGCACGGTAGGGGCGGTAGGAGCTGGTTTAATAAAACAAATTTTAAAAAATAAAAGAAATGTATGGGGACCACCTTAAGGGTTAAAGATACATTGTAGGTATGTTTGGAAAAAATGTTGGAATTAATAAAATAATGGAGGTCGGTCATACATTTGGCCCCACTAGGGGCACTTTAGGGAAAGTTAGAATGGTAGGATCAAATTTTTTAAAAATGGTTTGTATGGGAGCCCCCTTAGGAAGTGGAAATAGGGGTAAGGTTTGTTCAAGAAAAATGTTGGGGGCAGAAAATTATTGGAGGTCGGTCTCACATTGCACCCCTCCAGGGGCGTTTCTAGGGGAGTTTTGGGGCTTTTTAAGGATTTTTACCTCTTTAAGCCCAACTTTGACCCCAATGAGGGGCCATATGGCCCCTCCCCACCGCCCCCATTTTTTGTTGGCTCGTGTATTCTTTTTCGAACCTTAAAAAATTAGAGGGTATCGCGGATCGAAATCGAAAACTGGTTAGCTATCCCACGCCTAATAGTGCAAATTGAAGAACCGTTTTTTGTGTTCCAAAGTTAAAAAAATAATTTTTTCATAGATATCCCACTCGCATCCCACTAAGCGACCCCACAGCTCTTAAAGGAAATCGCATAAGCTTTCTTTTGAATCAAAAAAAAAAAAAAAAAAAAGGGCCCAATTTGAGGAAAAAGTCAAAAAAGTTTTGGATTTTTAAGAAAAAAAATCAAAAAAAAATTTTTTATTTTTTTTTATATTTTTTTTCGAAAGACTGAAGAAATAGCTATCTAAACTCTTTGGGACCCATTTTGCTAAAGACAATAGGTAAGAAGTTACATGGATGAGAATCAACACCTCTTTGGCCAAAATGTCAAATTTCGACCCCCTCTAACTCAGAGAGTTCTTGACCGATCTCGTTGAAAAATTGTGTCTGAACTACTATCCAATAGGACTAACCTTGGTGCAAATTTCATCCCGATCGGAAGACATCGGTTTCAAAAGTTGTGTCAGTTGACACGAAAACCCCCATATATCAAAGCATGTAGTTAGGGCTTTTTGAATTTTGTTAATAAAATCTCCATTTTTGATCAGAGGAGTCTAAATTTTTTTGTGGACATGTATTTTGATCCAATACATAAGAATCAATTAAAAACGCAATTTTCAATTTTTTGTTAGTTAGGGCGTTTTGCATTTTAGGTGACGATATGTATTCATTTTTTCCAGTTCATCGTCATACCAAGTAAAAGCGTGGACTTTTTTTATCCAAAACAAGATCCTATTTAAATTATGTAAATGTGTGTCGCAAATACAATATTATTGAGTACTTTGATATTGAATAAAATTAAACTACGCAG
The DNA here is from genome assembly GCA_963921195.1 of Pegoplata infirma. Classification (NCBI taxonomy): domain Eukaryota; kingdom Metazoa; phylum Arthropoda; class Insecta; order Diptera; family Anthomyiidae; genus Pegoplata; species Pegoplata infirma. The sequence goes on from OY992538.1 coordinate 165,621,722, forward strand.
CTTCGTTAATCTCGTACAACTATGTGGAGAGGGCATATGCACCACCAATATGTTTTCACTACGATTGCAATACTGCAAACTATTTTGAAATCCCTTAATGTTGCCATAGCAAATTGGAAATGAAAAGACCGTATAGGCAGTTTTGAGGCCGAGTTACGTTAAGCTTGCTCAACTTGGAGAAGAGGACATTTGCACCACCAGAACTGTTATTACTACACTATAAATTATTTTGAAGTCCCTTACTGTCGCAATAGAAAATTGGAAATGGAAAGAAGGTATAAGAAGTTTGGAGGCCGAGTTACTAGTTGAAGAAAATTTAACCATGCGGAGCTACGTTAAGCTCGCTCAACTTGGAGGGGAGCGCATATACACCACCCTAACGCTATCACTACGGTTCCAACACTACAAACTATTTTGAAAACGCTTACTTTCGCCATAGCAAATCGAAATGAAAAGAAGGTTTGATCAGTTTTAATGTTGAGTAACGATTTGGGAAGGACAACGTTTTTACTTGCAATTACAAGAAATCTGTCAATAAGCGAAATCGACAACCTGGCACATTGTCGCCATGATGTAAATTTACATGAAAAAAATGTTGGAAAAGGTAAGCTTTCATTAATATGTATTTGAATTTAAAAATCATGTTTTAATTTTTTCCAGTTCATCGTCATAACAAGTTTAAGCGTGGACATTTTATTCCAAAACAAGATCATATTCAAAATGAGTAAATGTAAATACGTCGCAAATACAATATTATTTAGTAATTTGATGTTGAAGAAAATTAAACTACGCAGCTTCGTTAATCTCGTGCAACTTGGTGGAGAGGTCATATGCACCACCATAATGTTGTCACTACGATTGCAATACTGCAAACTATTTTAAAAACCATTAATGTCGCCATAGCAAATTGGAAATGGAAAGATCGTATAAGCAGTTTTAAGGCCGAGTTAAGTTAAGCTCACTCAACTTGGAGAAGAGGACATATGCACCACCAGAAATGTTATCAATACGATTCCAACACTATAAATTATTTTGAAATCCCATACTGTCGCAATAGCAAATTGGAAATGGAAAGAACGTATAAGTTTGGAGGCCGAGTTACTATTTAAATAAAATTCAACCATGAGGAGCTACGTTAAGCTCGCTCAAGATGGAGGAGAGGGCATATGCACCACCATAACGTTATCACTACGGTTCCAACACTACAAAATATTTTAAAATCGCTTACTGTCGCCATAGAAAATTGAAATGAAAAAAACGTATCATCAGTTTTAAGGTTGAGTAACGATTTCGAAAAGACAACGTTTTTACTTACAATCACACGAAAGCTGTCAATTAGCGAAAGTGACAATCTGGCACATTGTCGCCATGATGTAAGTAAAAATAGTTTCTTATCCCTATCCTTCAAACATCGTTACACACATAACCCAAAAAGATAAAATACGTACTACTAATATATTGCTTTTAATCGAAGTCTTAAGTAATTATGTACCTACAAAAAATTTTTAGTAAAAAACATGCATTTAGTAGTAGCAAGTTCTTTTTTTCTGGAATAAAAAAAGGAATATGGAGTAATTTTAATATTTTATCAGATGGGGTTCTGAAAGACAATATACCATTCATTGTCTTAAGCAACCCATGGTCCTTACAAAATACACTCCATTAACACCCAGTCAGAAAAATACAAAAGGGCCAAGGTTGGCAAAGCGTTGGTGCCAGTATTACCAACGTTGGCCGATAACACGGTTTGCAACTAATACTGTACAGTGGCATTGTTGGATTGATAACGCCAGATGTAGCTCCGCCAATTGTTTTTTCTGGTGTTGGCAGACTGTTGGCAAAACAAAAAACACTGCACATCACCAGTGTCATATTTTTAAGTAATACTACGCTGTGCCAAAGTCGGATTTACAAAAAATACTGTACAGTGCTATTGTTGGATTGATAACGCCAGATGGGGCTCGTGCCAATTGTTTTTTCTGGTGTTACATTTAAAATATTAGCTTTTTGCTGTGATATGCCTGCCCGAGCGTTTATCAAGTGTACCAAGGGTCACACAGGTTTTTTTTCTTGTGAAACATGCACCGTAAAAGGAGAAACAGTAAATAAAACACGCATTTTTAAAGAAATAAATTGTGAACAACGTACGCTCCAGTCGTTTAGAGAAAAGGCTAACGCTGAGCACCATTTAGCTAAAGAAACCAGTCCACTTCTCGATATTCCTAACTTTGACTTAATAAAATCCGTCGTTTTGGATGAAATGCATATGTTGTACCTTGGAATTGGGAAAACGTTACTTCAGAAACTTATTTTTAAGAATCCAGATTCTTATATTTCCGAAGAAAACGTAGCAATTATGCAACAAAATTTTTCAAAAATATCTAAAGATATTACAGCTGAGTTCCAAAGAAAAACGTTTGATTTAATGGATACAGGAAATTGGAAAGCTACACAATATCGTTTTTTTTTATTATATGGCGGAGGGATAGTTTTGAAAAATGTATTGAAATCTAATCAGTACAGACATTTTTTACTTCTTTTTACAGCTTGTCGAATTTTGTCATCTAGCAAATTAGCTACATTGAAAGCTGATTATGCTAAGCAGTTATTAAGGAAATTTGTTGAACTTATGTCATATTTTTATGGACCAAAATCACATACAATGAATATTCACAACCTTATTCATATCGCAGATGACGTTGTTAATATAGGGGCGCCGCTATCTCAATTTTCCGCGTTTGATTTCGAAAATAGCCTAGGTTTTATAAAAAGTATTATAAATTCTCCAACCAACCCCATCGAAGAAGTTCAAAGAAAACTTCATATTTTTCGATCAAACGATTCATCAAATAATTTTCCATTGCTTTATCGTATCAATAGAAGCTTAAAATATTCTCTTGGACAAATTTTAGAAACCCCGGAAATAGGAGTTACTTTTAGCTTTGTTATTATCGAAGGCAATAAAATTTCACCACTTCCTCCTGATAACGTATGCTTACTAAGAAATGGAAATGTTATTACGGTTAACGAAATTTTTAGTAGGAAAGTGTCGAATTTCAAATGTGATGATATTTTTTTTAAAGGCAACGTTTTTCTTGAAGTTACTGATTTTGTGGAATATCCACTTCCATCAAGTGAAATAGGATTGTATGATGTTAGAAAATTAGATGAAAATAACACTGAAATTAACATAAGTATGGTAGAATTCAAGTGTATTCTTACTACATGTGATGATAAAACAATTGCTATTACTCTATTACACTAATTTTAATAATATATATGTAAATTATTTAATAACTCTTTTTTAATATAATAAAAGGTGTAATAAAAACAATATTTAATCGAAATCCAACCGCTTAAAAATAATTAATAAAAAAATAAATGGTCGTAAATGTTGTATTAAATGTACTGGCAGAGTACAATTCTGTTTGTAATTGCGAACGTTGAAACGCTGTTGGCATTTCCAATAAATCCAGTGCTCCGCCAGTACAATATTTTTTGTACGGTTGGCAGTTTCTGATTGGGCATGTATGTATGTGTCTAGCAGTATCAAGCCAATCTTTAAAGGATATTCGTGTTATCATTAGCCCATTAGCACCAAATGCTGTTGGTGGTAATAATTCAATACAATAAAAATTGTAGAAATATCTTGTATGCATACTAATATTATTTTCTATCAATTTTTTTAGATTTTGACTTTTTTAACAAAAACACTAAATCCGAAGATAATCGAAATTAACACTAAAACAAGAAAACACAAAGGAAATCATCGTTCCTGTAACAAGCCCTTTGTTCGCATCTTTCGTAATTGATATCAATTGAAAAACTTGATATATTAGATCTTTTATGTTCAATTTATTTTTTTGAATATCAAAATGTATTCTCGTATCTATAAGTTTAATTATATATTTTTATATGGTCACCAAAAATGCAAACGATAGTAACTAAAAAATCAAAATCATCAAACTAAAGGTGTTCATTCAAATATATCAAAAACACCAGTAATGAATAAAACAATATTTTTTATTTTTAATTATACTTGCGTACATCGTTTGCAATTCTGGTGAATATATACATAATAACCTATTACATATAGTTTAAGATGAAAAAATAAATAAAAAATATAAAAAAGAATGTAAAACAAATTAAAAACATCATATATTATTCAATATATGATTCAATATATGATCTAATATATGATCACATATATTGCATCATATATGATCGTGTCTTATATAAGCGCCAATTTTGGAATATGTTCATATATGAGACCATATTTGATACTATATATGATACTGTATATGGTCTCATATATGATATCATATATGATGATATACAACATTTTTAGCCGGGTAGGTAAAAATTGTTTAGAATATTTAAACCATCTTGTGGAAGGTACATTGTTTATTTTTGCAATAATACGCGAAATAACTAGTTTTTTAGCTCTCCTGAACAGTAAGCTTTTTCGAGTTGGCATTTATTGAATATAGTTCGACGATATTATGAAATGAAAAAAAATATCAAGCATTAAGTTCATTTTGCAAAATATATTTTTGTACCCTCCAACTACAGCATGGGGGTATACTTATTTTGTCATTCCGTTTGTTACGCTGAAGTAAAATTTTTTTCTTTAACTTTTGATTTTGGCAGTTAAAATTTTTTTTTTTTTAGAGGAAGATCCGGGCAAATTTTTATTCTACTAGACTTAAAAGTTGTAGGTTACAAATGTGAGGCCAATTGGATTAAATAAAACAGCAGCGCCCTGCGATTAAAGTTTCTGAAAATTTTTAAAAAATATGTCTTAAGACACATCATATTTGAAAAAATATGAAAAAAAAATTTTTAAATCGGTCAAACGGTTTTCAAATCCGATTTTTTTAGAAAATTTTCACTAAAAACTCTAACTTTGATAGAAGTGTGCCATGGGTTGAATTTGTCTCAAGCTCTATGAAATAGTCAGCGAAAAAAAAAAAATTAGATGTGTTTTTTAAAAATTTCTTGAACGTAGAAAAAAAACTCAAATTTTAAGAATTTTTTTTACAAATTCCAAATAGCGGTATCTCGAAAATAACTCGACCGAAATTTTTTGATATTCATATTCTGCATGTCAAAATTAGTTAAAATAACACAGCTCAACATGAAAATGCGTATTGAATTCTGGTAAGTTATTTAGGTAGTATTTTTTACGCTGATTCCAAAACTGCGACCCAAATATGTCTATCACATCAGGATTTTTAGTTATTCGCGGTTAAAGTGACGAAAAAGGCCATTTTGGACCCTTTTTGAAAGCTTATAACATAAGATCCTGACAATCGATTGACTTGGTATTAAGCTCATTCAAAAGTATGTGATTTTTTTCTGTAAGACAAGATAAAATGTTCTTGGAATTTAATTTTCTTAAATGGTAAAAAAATCATTAACAGAAAACCTTCCATTTTTTAAATATTTAGTTTATTTACACAGTGTCTCCATACACTCAAAATAATTCTACAGTAAAAGGTTTAGTAAGTGATTTTGTACCAAAATCTACTAATAATTTACTAATTTTAGTATCTTCAAAGTACTAAAATTGGTCATTTTTACTGGTTTTCAATAATTTTAGTAAAAAATTTTAGTATTGGTTACCAATTTCTGCACTAGGTCCTTTTGGACTAAAATTTAGTTAAATTTTTAGTATAAATACCCACGTTTTTTTTAGGTGAACAAATACACACGTAAATATCAGATTTAAAGCACTTGTGGCTAACGATTTTTTAA